>ML779578.1:732559-752758 GCA_009831015.1 Picea engelmannii | reverse complement strand
ATTTAAGAAGTGCGAAGGTGATCTTTTCTTTGTCGGAAAAATTGTGAACAAAGAAATAACCTTCTAGCAGAGTTAACCATTTTTCTAGGGCTTCTGCATCTATCTATCCTTCAAATACAGGAATATCAAAATTAACTTGTACCTTGAATGGCGAGGTGCCTCCAAAGTGGCCGATTGATGAAGATGCACTTGTTGCTATCGGAAGGCATTGAAGGATGTGGGAAAAATTCTCCATCATTTCGTTCCTCTGTCACGTGAGATCTTGCTCAAGCAACAGACTGATAGGATCGTCTTCTCCGTCGTTTTTCTTTTCTTCCGCCATTGAGGGTTTATTGGGTGTGTGAGAGACATTTTCCTCAAGATAGACAAGCTTGAGACCCAACTTGCTATACTCGGACCTCATCGGGGACATGCACTGAAAAAACAATCAAGAACAACCTGCTCTGATACCACTGATCCAGATTATTTTCGACACGAAATGAGATTGGAGATATAATAAAGAAATGCACAGAGATATCGCAGATGTTCAATAATATAACAGAAATGTATCAAAGATTCAACCATAAACAAAGATATACATTAATACACGATTTATATTAATGAAATAAATGTACAAAGACTGTAAAAATACAGAGTGAAAGACTCCCTAGAATGGTGGCAACTTATCTCTGAGAAGAGATGTGACAGATACTCGCATTCGCAAGAAGATGATTACAATGAGGCTCTGAAGGCCCTTTTACAATAAATAGGAATTCCAAAATTCTTAGACATCCAAAAACGTAACCCTAGGAGATGAAGCGCCAAAATTCATGTGGGCCCCGTTTGGGTAAGTTAGTACATCAACTTCTCGGGGTCATAACTTTTGCATACGATCTCTGTTTTAGGTGTGTGACAGCTCATTGGAAAGGTATCGTCGAGGAGATTCATTTTGGGGGCTCAATCATGATTTTGGTTATAATTGAGAACCTATATCTCAAAAAACCTTCATTTGGGCCCTCAAAATGGCCCCAGAAGTTAAAACCTGCTAAAAATAGTAAATTGAAAAAATTGCCAGAAAACTGTTTTGAGCCATTTGGAAAAGGTGGGTGGCCATCGATATCCACTTGGATAAATCCTCCCTCCTTAGGAATCAATGGTATCCATTGCGTTGAGTTCTCGTGGGAGAGGGAAAAGTGTTTGTTGAATCTGCATCTTGGTGAGTTGCTTGTCTTGCTGGAGACGTCGTGCTGGTCAGTTGTTGGAAATCTGTCACAAACCTGTTGAGGTTGAGGCTATTCAACAAGTTGAGATACATGAGAGGACGATGTGCAGAAGGAATCTTTTCACTTTGTTGCAGCCTTGTCGACCTGCTTCTGTTGGATAAAAGGTGCTTGGGGCAAGGTTGTAGTGGTTGCAATGTCCTTTCATTCTCCTTTTGAACAGATTGTGAAAAAGATGAATTTTGTAGTATGATATACTACCTTGAGACACGTTTTTGGTGGAAAAGTAGTCGGAACTACCTCTAGTATTCTGTAGAGATTACCCCCCAAAGTAACAATGACACTACTGGGTCGAGACTCATAAATAACATGGTGTCTCCACATATATGGTTGGCCCAAGAGAACATCACATACATCGAGTGGGGAAACATCACATAATACCTCATCCTTGAAGGTTTGGATGCCATATGATAATTGACACTGTTAGCTGACACTGAGACCTCGTCCTTGGCAAAGCCACCTAATGTTGTATGGTTGTGGGTGTGGTGTTGTTGACAATCCCAACTGCTTGACGACCTCTAATAAGATGAGGTTCTTTTGGCTTCTACTATCAACAATAAAATGCAGTGGGGTCCCCTTCACCCACATCTATGAATGAAAAATGTGCTCCCCTTCTTCAGTGTCTCTTGGTTCTTTTGGTTGAATTGTTGCGGTCGCGACAATAACAGTGGGGTCTACGTCAATGATCTGTCTTTTACCATTATTTTCATAATTAGATTTTGAATCAAGGTTTGGCTCCTTGTCTTTGATCTTGGCCACCAATGACTGTTTTGAGTGACATTCATCGGTGTTGTGCCAAGGGATTTTATAGAACTCGCACCATTTTTCGGTGTCCTTGTTTGTCTTCCCGTGACCCTTCTTTTCCTGTGTCTTGGACTGGTTTTCAGTAGACTGTTTGTTCGGGCCATCTTTGTCATACTTTGGTTGTTGCGGATTTGCAGACCTGAATTCCCGTTTATTCTGGTGCTTAAATTTTTTCTCAATTTTAACAGCATATCGATAAACAACACTGAGTGATGAGATGTCCAGAAAATCCATTTCAGTTTGGATGTATGTGTAGAGCCCCATGGTATTTCAGAACCAAATGTCGCTCAGAGTCTTTGATACCCAGCTTGGTGTGAAAGGTATGGAAGGTATTGGTGAAATCTGAAACTGCTTGGCCCCTCTCTTGTCGTAGTGTGGTCCATCTTATGTACTGGTCCTCATAGTTTCCAATAGGGTAATACTGTTCTTTTACCGCATCCACAAAAAAATCCCAAGTGGCATCGGCCCCATATATTTCAGACTCCTTTTTGGAACTTTGCTCCTAGTAAGTTTCCCACCAATGTTTGACATGAGGGATAACTTTAAGGTGTGCGAAGGTGATCTTCTCTTTGTCGGAAAAATTGTGAACAGAGAAATAACCTTCTAGCAAAGTTAACCATTTTTCTAGGGCTTCTGCATCTATCTGTCCTTCAAATACAGGAATATGAAAATTAACTTGTACCTTGAAAGGCGAGGTGCCTCCAAATTGGCCGCTTGATGAATATGCACCTGTTGCTATCGGCATCCATTGAAGGATGTGGGAAAAATTCTCCATCATTTCGTCCCTCTGTCGTGTGAGAGCTTGCTCAAGCAACAGACTGATAGGATCGTCTGCTCCGTCATTTTTATTTTCTTCCGCCATTGAGGGTTTCTTGGGTGTGCGAGAGCGATTTTTCTCAAGAGAGACAATCTTGAGACCCAACTTGCTATACTCGGACCTCGTCGGGGACATGCACTGAAAAAATGATGAAGAACCGTCTTCTCTGATACCACTAATCTGGATTATTTTCGGCACAAAATGAGATCAGAGATATAATAAAGAAATCAATATATATGTAACCATAAACACAGATATATAGTAATACACGATTTCTATTAATGAAATAAATGTACAGAGACTGTAAAAATACAGAGTGAAAGACTCGCTAGAATGGTGACAACTTATCTCTGAGAAGAGATGTGACGGCTATTCGCATTCGCAAGAAGATGATTACAATGAGGCTCTAAAGGCCCTTTTATAATAAACGGGAATGAAAAAAGTCTTAGAAATCCAAAAACCTAACCCTAGGAGATGAAGCACCAAAAGTCATGTGGGCCCCGTTTGGGTAAGTTAGTACATCAACTTCCCAGGGTCGTAACTTTTGCATACGATCTCCATTTTAGGCGTGTGATAGCTCGTTGGAAAGGAATAATCGAGGAGATTAATTTTGCGGGTTAAATCATTCCTCCGAATATCATTGAGAACATCGATCTTGAAAAACCTTCATTTGTGCCCTCAAAATGGCCCCAGAAGTTAAAACCTGCTAAAAATAGTAAATTGCCAAAATTGTCAGAAAACTGTTTTGAGCCATTTGGAAAAGGTGGGTGGCCACCAATATCCACTTGGATCACCCATTTCACATTTGCATTAAATAAGTGCATGATACAAAAATAAGTAGTCATAAGCATAGAAAATACAAGGAATATCACCACCGATGCCAAAATTAAAGAAGCCCTCACAACTTCGCTGGAAAAAGAAAAGACAGTAGAGGCACAATTATCAAAACAAGAACTGGAATGACAGACAGAACGGGACAAGGCACAACTAGAAATCGACAACTTAATTAGTTGTCTCTCTCAGACTAGAGATAAGATCAAAGAGGTAGAGCAGTTGATCAATCCATAGTCTGTCACAATACAACCAATAAAGAGAGAAGAAAAAGTCATCATGTTGTCTGAAATGAAGATACTAAGCCTAGAAGATCAACATACGATCAATGCATGGTGTGAATTCACCCAACAAATGAAGAAGACAACTCCCAATATCCTTCAGACTCCCTTAAGAGTCAGTACAAAAGACAACTCCAATGACACAACCAAATTTACTCTAATGAAGTTTAGCATTCCTTTTAAAAGTTATATTATCCACATATATGCCACCTTTGATGCATTTATATCCCAAAGGAATGGATAATAAGAATTTGCATTTGTATAGATAAATATGTACTTTTACCTCACTTAGTAGTGTATACCTCACCATTACACTTCACCATTTCAAAAAGTGACATTTGTTTGTTTTCTTAATGGAAAGTGATATCTAAATTACACAAATATTTTTGTATCAAAAGTAGTAAGGTTCTTTACAATCCAGTATGGGGGAGATGTTGTCTCATTAGCGTTATGTTGTGTAATGATACATTAAAAAAAATTAAATTCAACTCGATTAAGAAATAAATAACAATAAATAATAAAAATATAATAAACTCATTAAAAAAAAATTCACACCTTAAGAAATATGATCCCTCAATAATAATAATAATAATGTAATTTTAAGGTCCACCAAATTGGTGTATGAGACCCACTTGTTTTTTGGACAAGGGACCCTGAAACCCACTTGTTGTTTTGGGAAAAGGGACCCCCTCCGCACAACAATTTGACTGTTAAAGTCTATAGAGGTATACATACCATATCCCCCTCTGGATTTGAACTTGAGACCTCTTAGGAGGAAAAACATGTTCTTAACCATTAGACCCACTCAAACTATATATTCATATTCAATTTTTACTTTTAATATCATTAAAAAATAATTCTTAAAATATGTTGTTTATTTTTTATTATAATTAGTATTGTATTTTTTTTCCCTTGGAATAATTCTCAGGGAAACCCATGAGGCACTTCCCCTCATTTCGAGGATGGTATTTTGTAGAAAGCCGAGGCTTTTTCGATATCTTACTCAGTTAAGAGCTCAACATGTCACATGTGGAAATTAAACATGGGTGAGGGGGAAACACCCCTCAGCATAAACCACTCTGGATAAACCCAATTGACTATAATTAATATTGTATATTGTTAATTAAGTGTAATTTGAATAGTTAAGAGAAAACACTTATTTTCTTTCTTATTTGGATTCAAATTTCGTTTTGTAATGTTTTTGTTTTTATATTTAGATTGTTATTATGATATCAACTTAGCCTTAAACTCTAAAATAATTTTCTTTACCATAAATACTATTTCAAAAATAAAAGAAAAACAATTAATAAATTATAAAAAAAGATTGACATAACCCATTATAACTTTACCTTTGACAAACTAACTTTGATGAATGGTCTCAACAAACTGTATTGAACAACAAACGATATTAAACACATGGAATAAATGTTAAACACATATAATGAAGTTGAATCACTAAGTATTCTTAATCACACATCATAACGTTTATGCATGAATATTGTTTGCTTGAAATTTGAAGTGATAAATATTCTTTATAATTTTTTAATGTTTAATTATTTATATCTATTATATAAAAGTATTTAGATAAAAGGTCTCCATAATGGATAGTTGTTGTCTTGGTCATTAAAAAATGATATCTCCATGGCTAACTATGGTTGACCGTGGTTGAAAATGGTTGATTATATTTGCGATTCAGTTGACTGTGGTTAACCATGATTGATCGTGGTTAACCATGGTTGACCACGTTTGTATATGCTTAACTATGGTTAACCATGATTGGTTTTGATTGAATATGGTTTACCATGACTAGTTTTGATTGAATATGGTTGACCATGGTTGATTATAGTGGAGAATGCTTGACCATGTTTAACTATGGTTTAATATGTTTGACCAATTGTGGATATATTTAACCATGGTTGACCTTAGTTGACCATGTTTGATCATGTTTGATTATGATTGACTATGGTTAACTATGTATAACAATGTTTTCTTATGGTTGACCATATTTGACTATGGTTGACATGGTTTGAACATGGTTTTCTTTGGATTCACCATCTTTGATGCAGACCCCCACCACCTCCTAGGGCCTGTTTGACCTCTCAGTCTAAGGATCATCCTATTCGGGAGCTGGATTAGCTCACAGGTTCCCACAAAACCTTCAAATTAACTTCCACATGTCTATTCCCCCTCTTTTCAGGCCTAAATTACCTTTCATAGGCTTTGACGAATCAAGGGAGAAGTCCACGAGACCCTAGGATTGAAACCATGGGCTAATTCTTCAAACTTCACAGAATGCCTCTGAGCTTTGGGAGTCTCAGTAGACAAAAAATGCACTCCTCTAGAACGATGAATTAACGGAGCGTCGAACTCCCTGTTGGATCAATGGTTCTAGATCTCCACCAATATTTACGGTCACAAAAGCCTTCAATTATTTGGGCTTCGGGGGTTTTCAAAAAACCTCCCTCCAAATATTACGGAGTAGTGAACCGATGAACAAGTGTTAGTGATAGATCAATGATTCTCGGACGTTGGCAGACATATGACCCATATTTTTTCGGGCTTCGGGAGTCTGGGTGGCTTCTCCCATCGCAACTCTTCATAACCCTATGAAGGTCAAACTAGCTGATTTGAAATCCACCATCCATGTGTCCCTTCACTGATCGATGACCAAGTCTCACTCTAGCCTTCGCACCTCTGGGAACCCCTGCACCAAATACTTCGTAATCCTCCCAAGTTTCCAGTCCCTGAACCTCCTGATTTTGCGACGCTTGTCCCCGACGTTGGACAAACTCGATGAACTTCATTCTTCGGGTCTCCAAGGTCTTTCAACTCTCAACATTTTCTTCCATCCAAACTTATGAATCTCTAGACTGGTGTTGATGAAGATAAATGGCTCTCATCCTCCGATAAATCAATGGTCACGATGGACTCCGGGGCTTCGGATTTCGAGAGACCTCTACTTTAGAATCACCACTCCTAACTCCTCTAGAGTGTTATTCCACCGGAGTATACAATCTGCTGACACGTGTCCTCGGGAATTGGACAACAACGATTATCTCTGGCCTTCGGGACTTCGGGGGTCCCAATGCCTCTACACTCTAAACCTTTTGAACACGCGAATTCAGAAGGACTTCACTAGTTAATTCTTGCACAACTCTTCCATATCTGACGATGTCCACTCTTCTACGATTTCCCGAAAGGATCTCATCCTTGGTCTCCATTCTTTGGTAACTCTCCTTCCCTTTGATATTTTTAAAAGTTATTTCTTCTCATATTTGAGATTTGAAGGGTTTCAAACTCTAGTGCATGCCTTGTGCTATTTCTCAGACTTGAAGTCTCGAAGTACTTTCTGTGTGTGTTCCTTGCACTCACCTTCCTTATAAAGTTTCAACATCCTTTATCAGTGTCGACCCTATGCACTCCTTGCATGGGTCTTTCACGTAGATCTTATACTCGGAAGAGTATATGTGCACGCCTTGCACTCTCTTTGTGAACTTTCCCTCTATCCCTCCTGAGCTTCATATTCCTGTCAATGACTCCCAGCTTGTGCACTCCTTGCATGGGAACTGTGTGTTCCTTGACTAAACGTTTTAGAAGAGAAACAACTGAAACTTATACAAATCTTAAATATTCATTCACATAAACATTAAACACATACATAGGCATGCAAAACACAATAAAGATAACCTCATTCAATCAATTAACTCATATATATATATATATATATATATATATAAATCCAAGCATTTGAAGAAATCCTCCTCTCTTATATTCAAATAAAATACATACACAAAGTTCTTACAATCTTCTCCTGTTGTCCTCCCAGAAACCCAACAACAACAACAAATGGGCATAACATATAATTTATATACATGAAGGGGCTTCTTGAGCCTTCCCTCCTGACTACTTACTGCTATCACATCAAAATTAAGGATCCTACTTCTAGGCTACCTATGAATTTATGAGAATTTACAAAGTAGATAAGGGTTGATGCTCAACATCTATACAATCCTTCCATAGATTAAGGAAATTAAAATCCGCTAGGATCTTTGTGAATGAATTCAGCCTCCAAACATTTAGTGGTCATTAATTTCATCCTTTTCATAAATTCAAAATTAAAAAATGCACTTCCTCCTTTGAGAATTCAAATCAACTCTGATATACGTGTTGGATGATGCATTTTCCTCTAGCCTAGATTCCTTTTAATGCTAATGGCTATGCTCCTACATCATAATCCTTAGGATAAAAAATTTCATGGATTCCTGTTCGTGAGATCCTGCACAGTCTTTCCATTATTCTGAATATCATATTCATTTATCCAACTAACATCCTCTATTGGGTGACCCTTCCACTTCACTAGGTATTCGAAATAAGTTTTCCTCCTGGTCTTCTTACCAATCCTCTCATCTATGCTTTTCTCCATCTGAGGATTTTCTTTTGAAATACCTAGTGAAGTGGAAGATAAAGACCAAGGCCTGTCTGAAATAGGCAATGGATGATAAAGACCATTGTTTTGTTGTATTCCTTTTGCATATTGGAAAATTATGCATTTTTTTACAAATTTCTTCACTTCATATCTCATACCTGGCCAATAGTATGAGGAACTTAGTTGTGGATATGCTTTGTCATGGAAAAAATGTCCTGCTAGGCCTCCACTATTCTTCATTTTCAGAAGTTTGTCTCTCATTGAACATCTGGGAATACACAATTGGCTTCCTCTGAATAATATTTCATCCTAAATTAAATACTCTATCCATGGGATTCTATCCCTTATCAAAGGGTTTGCACATGCTTCATAAGATTCCTTAAAATCTAAGTCTTCATGATACATCCCCTAAGGTGTTCAAACCCTAAGATCTCCACTTAAAATTCCTGCACAATCATACACCTCCTACTCAAAGCATGTGCAACCTTATTTTCACTCCCAATAATATGTTTGATGGAAAAAGTAAAATTCTACATGAATTCTACCCATTTTTCATGTCTTTGGTTCAACTTCTCCTGTCTGGTTATAAATTGTAAAGATTGGTTATCACTATACATCACAAACTCTTTAGGAATAAGATAATGTCTCCACTTCTTCAAAGCTTGAATTACATCATAGAATTCTTTATCATATGTGGAAAACTTATTCTTGACATCATTCAACTTCTCACTGAAATAAGCAACAGGTATGTTGTCTTGACTCAATACTTCTCCAACTACTACTCCACTAGCATCACACTTTACTTGGAAAGTCTTCATAAAATGTGGTAGAACTAAAATTGGTTGTTCTTTTATTTTATCCTTTAATGCGCTGAATCCCTTTTCATATTCTTCCGTCCAATTGAAAGACTTATTCTGTTTCTTTATGGTATCTAGTATGGGTGCACACATACTACTAAAATTTCTTAAAAACTTTCTATAAAAAATTTCCAACCCACAAAAACTTCTTACCTCGAATACACTCCTCGGAGATGGCCAATCTATGATTTCCTTCACCTTTTCTGGATCCATCTTCAATTTATTCTAAGAGATCACAAAACCCAAATATGTGAGATCTGTCTTCATAAAAGAATATTTCTCTAAGTTTATTAACAACTTTTCCTACTGTAACCTCTTCATCACTATTATCAAGTGCCTTAAGTTATCTTCTTTAGTTTTACTGAAGACTAGGATATCATCCAAATATACAATAAAAAACTTACCTATGAAATCATTTAGTACTTCATTCATCAATCTCATGAATTTTCTTAGGGAATTTGTTAAGCCAAATGGCATAAAAATCCACTCATACAATTCTTAATTTGTCTTGAATGTTGTCTTCCATTAATCTCCCTATCTCACTCTTATATGGTGATAGCCACTTTTCAGATATATCTTAGAAAAATAACTTTCTCCACTTAAGAAAACCATCAAATCATCCATTATGGGTAAAGGGAACCTATATTTGATGATTATCTTGTTGATGGCTCTTGAATTTGTACACATTCTCCATCCTCCATCTTTTTTTGGACTTAACATAGTTGATACTGCGCATTGACTTAAAATTTCTTTGAACAAACCTTTCTGTAATAGATCTTAGACCTAATTCTTTACTTCTTGATTCTCTTGAGGTGTCAATCTATATGCTCCTTTGTTTGGCAATCTTTCTCCTTGAATAAGGTCAATGTGATGACTAATGTCGCTAATGGGTGGTATAGAATAAGGTAACTCGTCCACCACAATATCAACAAAATTATCCAACATTTCTTGAATTTCTATGGGAAAGTCATCCACAGAAGTGTTGGTGAGAATAAATCTTGTCTTTCTTACAAAACAAACAACATTTCTTCTTCCTTCTTGAATTATTTCAAGAGATCCTTCTCACTCATGATAATTATGCTCGGACTAGCTTCTTCTCTTACTCCTTTGTCTTCTATTGACAACAACATGTTCTTGCAACCATTCTTTTCAAGAGTGTAAGTGTTCCTTCTCCCATAATGTATGAAATTCCTGTTATATTGCCAAGGTCTTCCCAACAAAACATGACAAACATCCATGGGTATTACATCACACAAAATTTCATATTTATAACCTCCTATCTTAAATTCGACTTTACATTGTTGACTTACCATCACTTGGTGTCCTTTCTGCAGCCATGATACCTTGTATGGGTTTGGGTGTGTAGTTGTCTCCAACTCTAAATTTTCCACCATCTCTGTGGACACTAGATTGTTAGTACTCCCACTGTCTATAATTACTTTTCATACTCTGTATTTAGTTTTGAAAGAAGTCCTAAACATATTGTTTCTCTAAACTGGCTCTTTTGCCTCCTTCTTTGGTTTTATGAGAATTTTTCTCATGATGAGGGAATTTCCCTCCTCTGTTGGTTCTGCCTCCACATTCTTCTTCTATGCTTCTGAAATGTGAGCTTCTCCACCACCTTTGTCTTCCTCTCGGGACATTCCCAAGACATATGCACTGTCTTTCCACATTCATGTCATTTTATCTCTCCACCTCTTCCTCTTCCTCTTCCTCAGGGAAAATAAATCCTTCCACCATAGTGTCCCCCTCTGGAACTTCATCCCTTCTTTGGATGGCTATGGTACTTTCTGGCTTCTAGTTTTGGTTTCTGGAATTTCTCTCTAACTGTTCCTCTTCCTCTATTTTGGGATTTTCCTCTATTCCATTGGATTTGATTCTTGTCCAATTTCTCCTCATATTTAAGGGATTCTCGATAAGCATCCTCCATTGTTCTCATAGTCATCATATTGATCTCATCCTGGATTTCATAACTCATGCCATTTATGTACTTGGCAGTTTTCTCTTCATCGTTCTCTCAACGTCTTGCCCTGATATTCAACCAGTAAAATTATTTTGTGTATTCTTTCACTGTCAGACCCTACTGTCTGAAATTTTGCAGCTTCCGAAACAGATTTACCTGGTAATATTTGGGTATAAATTTATCCTTTAACTTTACTACCATCCTATCCCAACTCTTGATTTTCTTCTTACCTTTGCTCCTCTGATTATCTTGTAGTTCATCCCACCATAGAGTTGCATGTTCTTTTAACCTTGTGACAACATGATTTATCTTCTTCTCTTCATCAATTTCTTCATAATCGAAGCATTTATCCAAAATGCTTACCCAATCTAACAATTCATTAACCTATAGGTTTCCTTCGTACATTGGGAGCTCTATCTTTGCTCTTGCCCCCATTTTTTTAACAACTCTTAACAATTTCTCTTCTGCTGCCTCTTCTTCTATGACTTCTTCTACTTCTAATTCTCCATTTTCAGCCTCGCTGACATCACCAACATTAGGTGTTGTCCTCTATGTTGTTTCTATGACATAAAAGCTTGCACAGAGTCACCTCATTTGTTCTTCCATGGATGGATTTGTTACAGGTCTGTCCATGTGTCTCCATGGCAACATAGTGCTAAATATCATTCCTCACATAGCTAAATTTTAGGCTCTGATACCACTTGACACAGACCCTAACCACCTCCTAGGGCCCGCTTGACCTCCCAGTCTAAAGATCATCCTATTTGAGAGCTATATCAACTCATAGGTTACCACAAATACTTCAAATTAATTTCCACATGTCTATTCCCCCTCTTTTTGGGCCTAAATTACCTTTCAGAGGGTTTGACAAGTCAAGGGTGAAGTCCACATGACTCTGGTCTTGAAACTGTGGGATAATTCTCCAAACTTTGCAGAATTTGGGACTTCAAATCCTTTGAGCTTCGGGAGTATCAATATACAAAAATTGTGCTCCTCCCGAACGACAAAGTAACGGATCGTCGAACTCCCTGTTGGATCGATGGTTCTAGATCTCCACCAAGATCTATGGTTGCAAAAGCCTTCGATTTTCTGGGCTTCAAAGGTTTTCAAAAAACCTCCCTCCAAATATTCCAGAGTAGAAGACCGATGAACAAGTGTTAGTGAAATATCAATGGTTCTCTGATGTTGGCAAACATATGACCTAGATTTTTTTCGGGCTTCAGGAGTCCAGGTGGATTCTCCCATCGCAACTCTTAGTAACCCTATAAAGGTCGAACTAGTGGAGTTGAAATCCACCCTCCATGTGTCCCTTCATTGATCAAATGTCAAGGCTCACTTCGACCCTCAGGCCTTCGGGAACCCCTGTACCAAATAATTCGATTTCCTCTCAAGTTTCCATTTATTGAACCTCCTGATTTTGCAACGCATGTCCCTGACAATGGATGGCCCCAATGAACTCGGTTCTTCAGGTCTCCGGGATCTTGCGACTCTAAAAATTTGCTTCCTTCAGAACTTACAAATATCTAAAGTGGTGTTGATGAAGATCAATGGATATCCTCCTCTGATAAATCAATGGTCATGATGGAATCTAGGGCTATGGACTTCAGGAGCCCTCCATTCTAGAATCACCACTCCCAACTTCCTCCTTAGTGTTATTCCATCGGAGTATACAATCTGCTAACACATGTCCTCAGGAATTGGACGACCACAGTTAGCTCTGGCCTTTGGGACTTTAGGGTTCCTGATTCCTACACACTCTAAACCTTCTGAATGCATGAAGTCCGAAGGATTTCACTGTTCAATTCTTGTGCAACTCTTCCAGATCTAACAACTGTCCACTCGTTTACAATTTCTTGAACGGATCTCATCTGTTTGTCTCTGTTCTTCGATAACTCTCCTTCCCTATGAGATTTTTAAACGTTATTTCTTCCGATATTTGAGATTCAAAGGGTTTCGAACTATGGCGCATGCCTTGTGCTATTTATTAGACTTGAAGTCTCAAAGGACTTTCTATGTGTGTCCCTTGGACTCACCTTCCTTAGAAATTTTCAACACCCTTTATTAGTGTCGGCCTTATGCACTCCTTGCATGGGTCTTTCATAGAGATGTTATAATTGGAAGAGTATATGTGCACACCTTGCACTCTCTCTGTGAACTTTCCTTCTATCCCTCCTGATATTCAGAGTCCTGTCAGTGGCTCCTAGCCTACGCACTCCTTGTGTGGGCACTGTGTGTTCCTTGACCGAATGTTTCAGAAGAGAAAAAATTGAAACTTATACAAATCTTAAAAATTCATTCACATAAACCTGAAACACATACATAGGCATGTAAAACACAGTAAACATAACTTCATTCAATCAATTAACTCATAGATAGATAAAAAATACAAGCATTTGAAGCAATCCTCTTCTCTTATATTCAAATAAAATACATACGCAAATTTATTACAATATTCTCCTCTTCTCCTCGCAACATCCCAACAATAACAACAAATGGACATGAAATATAAGTTATATACATGAAGGGGATTCTCGAGCCTTCCCTCCTAACTACCTACTGCTATCACATCAGAATTAATCATCCTACTTCTAGGCTAGCTATGAAGTTATGAGCATTTACAAAGTAGATAAGGGTTGATGCTCAACATCTGTACAATGCTTCCATACATTAAAGAAATTACAATCTGCTAGGATCTTTGGGAATAGCTTCAGCCTCCAAACATTTAGTGGTAATTAATTTCATCCTTTTCATAAATTCAAAATTCAAAAAGGTGCTTCCTCCTTTGAGAATTCAAATCAACTCCGATATACACGCTGGATGATGTGATGTCCTCCATCATGGATTCCTTTTAATGATGATGGCGATGCTCCTGCATCAATATTTGACCATGGTTTTCCATGACTAATGATGTTTGGATATGGTTGACCATGTTTGACTATGGTTGACCACAATGGACCAAGGTTTTTATGGTTGATTGTGGTTGAACATGTTTGATTATATTTGACTATGGTTGATTATGGTGGAATGTGCTTGACTTTAGCTAACTATAGTTGAATTTGATTGGCAATGGTTGAAAATGTTTAACTATGTTTGACTATGGTTGAATTTAGTTGACTTAGGTTGACCATGGCTGAATTTGGTTGACCATGTTTGACTATGGTTGACCATGTCAATTATGGTTAACCATGGTGATTTTGGTTGACTATGGATGACTATGATTGACCATGTTTTACTATGGTTGTCTTTTGATGACCATGGTTGTATTTGGTTGACTTTGGTTTTACTATGGTTGACCATGGTTGTCTATGCTTGAACATGGTTAACAATGATTGACCATGGTCAATTTTGGTTGACCATGGTTTACTATGGATGACTATGGTTAACGATATTTAAATAAAGTTGACTTTGGTTGTTCATGATAAACTGTAGTTGGACGTGGTTCACTATGGTTGACTTTGGTTTACTATGGTTGACCAGTTTGACTATGGTTGACTTAGGTTGATTATCATTCACCTTGGTAAACCATGGTTGACTTATGTCAAATTGCTACATTGTTATAACTTTATTTTCTACCCTAGGGACACATGGAGGACCTACTGATGTTGTCATGCTGAGATGCACTCTTATGCCTTGAATTTTATAGATTTTGAGGGAGGTCATGCCCTGCTTGTTTAGCAAGGTGTGATCGGTCGTGTGTTGCATCACTGGAAAGACATGATTGGTCGCAAGATACATCACTTGCAACCCACGACCACTCCCGTAACCTTCTATATTTGATGAGTTACGAGGAGATCAACATTGGGTGACTTGTTTATCTCATGATATGAGCTTGGGAACTTGTACTAGACCCAAATTTCAATGATTTCTAGAGATATTAAATCATATCCTAGCCTCTTCCATAAATTTATAAAAGGAAGGCATTCCAAGGGAATAAGGGAGGAAGAATTCATAATAGACTTATGTTGTAGATTTTCAGAGGAGCTTCAACAAGACTTCAACCTTCAAATCTGTTTTTTTATTTCTTGTGAGGGTCAAGGAGGAGTTGCATCAAGGGACTAGGAAAGGCCTCAATCAAGACTCAAGGTAATCCTTGATTGATGTATCATTTTCTCCACTTATCAATATATATTTGCATGGTTTTCCCCTTCCATTGTTAGTGTATTCAGTTATAAATGGTAGATCTGTTTTTTCCTTGAGTATATCAAGTTAGATTTGAACTAGAATTGACATTTCTAATTATTGAAGAAGCTTGAGACTGGTATTCATTATCTTATTGTGTGCAGGAAGTCGGTTGTAGGAGTTGGATCTAGATATTTGGAGTTGTATCAACTAATTATAGGTAAGGAAAACCACTAGGGAATCAATTGATCCAATCTATCTTTTTATCATAGCATAAGTAGGATAAATACTAGTATATCTAGTGGAATAATTTGTTTTTGTTTATTCTATAGTCCATCTCAGATCATTGGAATATCGAAGGGATTTCTCACATATTCCCAGGGAGGGTTTCTCCATAATATAACTAGCGACACCACTGGGAAAGGATCTTTGATTCTTCCTTAGATTTGGAATTTCCTTTCTTTTTTTGGTCTCTAAAAGTTTTCTATAGCTATCTACCTTCTCATCATTCACTAGGTGGTCAGATTCCTTAGATCTAGGCCAAATATGGGATTTTTGATCAATTTTCCTACATGGTCTCACCTAGTCTTTGAAGATGAGAGAAACCAATTGCATTTTGTTGCAGTAGTAGGTCATAATCGCTTCCCTATTGGTCGCACCAGGCACTATTGATGGGTCACGACTACCTCCTATAGGTGGTTTTTTGTGGGTTTTGTGACATGTTCCTCTCATCTCCATGTCTAGAATGGATCTATGATATTGTCAGTGATATGATGGTATTGATTTGACCCATGGTTAGGCCTCTTATTTTTTGTTTGAGTTTATGAGTGAATTTGGGGTGTTGAGTGTTTTTTTCATCTTGCTTTATTTTTGAGTTTGTTTTTGTGCAAGCAGTGACCTAGGAAGCACCTACAACATGTATTTTCCGATCTAGTAGTGTATTGTAGATATCTTTACATTTAAGTTTTGTGTGATTGGAAACTTCACATTTCTATAATTTTGCCTAAGTTTTGGGTTTTATATCATGTATAGACATTGGGGTGTGCTTGTTTGCATCACTACCAATATCATATGTCTATTACCTTTCTGTTTTGTTGGTTTGAGTTGCATTTCATTTTATTTATTAGACTAAGAATATTTTTTCATCTCATAAGTGCAATAGTGTATAAATTTTCAGTGTATTTTTTGAAAATTGGATTGGTGTGTTTAGCTTTTAAGGATTTTAGTCAAATTATTTTCGTTTTCTTGAATGGATAATGAGAGAGTGTGAGGTCATTGTTTTGGTTATAAAAGGATGAAATTGAAAAATATCTATCCTTTCCTTTAGATAACATTCATTGGAAAAAAAAACGCATTCCTTTGCATACATGAAATTGTTTTCTTTTGGATTGGAAAGTGTCATCAAATACCACTAAAGTCTCAAGCTCTTACCATTGAGTAATCAACATCTTAATAAGAAAATTTCTTAATTTAAAATTCATTATACTCTTTCTTTCTATAAAACCAACATTAGATTAGTATTTAGCGCCTTGGTGCAGGGTTAGAGAGAAACTATCAAAGGCCATAAAATCAAGACTAGAAGTAATTAGTGGGGTGTTAAAATCCATTAGTAGCAAAAACCATTTGTTGCGAAATATCCTCCAACATAGGATTCAAGCACAAGATTTCACTAGAGAAAGTGGGGTGTTATCCCCTCTCTACTTTCTTTGGTGTTCATTGGATTACTATGTGTACAAGGGTTTCATAATTTCCATGTCTCTATGTGAGGTAACTCTTATTGAAGCTTCATGCTTAGTTTCCCTAGCCATATGTTTTTTCTCGACCCATGACTATTATTCATGGTTGTGAATTGTGGAGTGGTAGCCATAGTGGCATTTCCCAGGACATCTACATAGGTGACTGTGGGTGGAAAGTACATATGGTACCTAAGGTAGACCTTCAACCTTTGTTTCAGTTCCCCTGGAGGGTGCTCATCTTGACAAGGATACTTGTAATAGTAAGGGCTATTATGTGTGGGTTACCATAACTGTCTCTCACACATTCGCTAGCCAATCTTTGGGGACTTGGAATCCCCCAAGGTTTTTTTTTAGAAGGCTCCTTTATCCACTAGTTTTCCTATTGATAGTTTATATTTTTTAGGGGTGTGCTCTTTGGTTCTATTTCTAGTTAGTTGTAGGTTGATTGTTATTATTATAAAAAAGTTATTCACCATGGTTGACCAACCACTTCTTTGGTCTCGTAGATAACATGGACTTTCTTCGAAGGTGGAGGACTAACCAACTGTTAAGAAAAGGTTGGTGTCCATTGGAGCCGACGTAGATCATGTATATTCATAGAGAGATTATGAGAAAAGTGAGTGTGTAGAGATTGATGTGGTTGATGAAATTCCTCCACCAAAATTCAACCCTGCTTTGATTGGTCCTTCTGATCATGTACTCCTTAGGGTGAGGGGACAATTTAGTGAGCCTTTTTCATTCTTCAACAATCCTCATATGACATTCAACATGAGTGTTTCATCAATTATGGTAGAGCCCTCAAACTCATCACACAGTACCATGGGAGGCACCTCAATGATGTCCTCCTTTCCATTTATCAATTCCATAGGTCCTACTTCATCCATGCTAGTACATCATATTTATCCATTTGGGGAATTCCTATAGTGACTTAATTTCCTTCCATGAGTATACTTAGTGTAAGCACAACCATCACCTCAGTCTTAAAGCCCACATATAGATTTTTGTTTGGTGGGGGGGAAATCCTTGGTTTTGATGCTAAAGGTGGATTTCCATATGCTTCTAGAATCCCGATAGGAAACTCGAAAAATCAAAACAATGGATTCCCTTTTATTTGGAATTTCCAAAGTGGGATTTCCTATGCTCCAAGTCATACTGGGGGGAATCAATGTTTTCAGGGGATTTAACGTCCTTTGGAGTAGCCATCCTCTTGGTAGCATGCATAATCCCAAAAGTAGTAATCCTTTCGGGTATACATTTTTTCTTTGGGCATTCCCCCTAGGGGTTGTTACAGTCTTGGAGGTAGTAATCCTTTCAGGAATTCTTATGTCCCTCAAGGAACCCTCTTTGGGGCATGTTTGGTCCTAAAAGAAACAATGCTTATGTGAGTTTTTTTTTCTTTGGAGGAAACCCTCTTGGGGGAATGTATGGTCTTGGAAGCAACAATGTTTCTAGTAGTACTTTTGTCCCTAGTGGAAATCAACCCGGGGGAAATAATACTTTTGGGAATTAATACACCACTGAAAATTGTTATGTGGGGGGACCTCAAGGTCCATATAGTTCACAAGCTTCTTCATCCTTTTACCAAAACCCATCTTCCAATACGCGGTTTCCTTTATTGGTGATAATAGACTTGATGTATTTTTCATGTTTGATAAATGACCCTGTCCCATATAACTCATTATGGCCTACCATTCCTGTTACATTTCCATTTGACATACCTAAGTTCGATAAAAAGCGGAGAGAATGCCCTTTGATTCACATCATGACTTATCATATGTGGTTCTCATCCAACTCATTGATGGATGATAGCATTAAATTGCATCTTTTCCAGTGAACCTTGATTGGAAGTACCTTGAAATGGTACATTGAGCTTAAAGGCACTTCCTACAACAAATTTAATGCCTTGGCTATGGATTTTTTAATGAATTTTCAATTGTTGATTAGGTACGAGACCAGAAAAAATATTTTGATGTGTTTGTTTCAAAACACCTCCACCCACATTTATGATCACATTCACAAGTGGAGATGATGATGCAGGATTATCAAGGAGACGATGATGCATATTGGTTCACCAAGTCTTTGATACCTCTCATAGCCAAGGATGTTTCTACGTCAGGGGTAGTGTATGTTAGTACATTGCTAATATTTTTGGATCAGGAATGGAAAAATCCCTTTGTTTTCTACCTCAAAAAGTGATTATGTCTGAGCTTTATGATTATTGGCACCTGAGAGCTCTAATTTTACCGATCCGAGGCTAATTCTAGAGGTTTTTGTGTAAAATATAGGTCCTGAGAGTCTAAGAAAGGACCTTGAGCTTGTTGATACTGAGAGGGGGGTGAATCAGTATCAAGTACAATTTAAAACCTTTTTCAACTTATACTTAAACCATTCAAATATATCCAATGAGCAATGAACAATAGTATAAGATTTACACCAATACACCACAATACACCATGCAAAATATATGAGAAATAATCAATAGTTATTGTTCAAGGGAAGTAATGACTTCCAAAGATATCTACAACTTCCAAATGTAAAGGGAGGGATAAACCTCCAAGAGGAAGATACAATCCTCCAATATCAAGAGAGATTTGAAATCTCCATACTTGCCCCTTCCTTCCACCCAAGAATATATGAGAGATAATAAAACTTTACATTAAATCATCACCATCAACCAATCATCACATAGAATCTAATAATGCTTCCTGAGACTTCTTCAATTTCTACAATTTTTCAATTCTTGGAGTACTTTGATCCTGTAGATAATATTACCTAATGTATTCTCCGAAACTCCTCCAATTTGCACTCCTTGAATCCTCCCCAAAAAGAGGTTATAGAAAGAATCATAGAATTTATTCAATTCTAGTCTATTCAGGAGAGTGAACTTGCACAGAATGCCCCACGCTCAATAATTAACATCCGCACCATCAACCAATTATCACATAGAACCTGATAATGCTTCTTGAGACTTCTTCAATTTCTGCAATTCTTCAATTCTTGGAGTACTCTGATCCTATAGATAATATTACTCAATGTATTCTCTGAAAATCCTCCAATTTTCACTCCTTGAATCCTCCCCAAAAAGAGGTTATAGAAAGAATGGTAG
>ML779578.1:652889-689567 GCA_009831015.1 Picea engelmannii | reverse complement strand
GAGGTGTATAGTTGATGATGTTGGTACACATTGATGAGTCATAGTTGATGAGTAGTTGACACATGATTGGTACATACTTGGCACATGGTTGGATGCACTTTTGTATGGTACAGGTTGATTACAGGTTGGTGCATGGTTAATACACTTGTTTATGGTACATGATGATTACAGGTTGGTGCATGGTTGATGCACTTGTTTATGGTACAGGTTGATGCATGGTTTAGATTTATTGGTACAGGTTTATAGTAGTATATCTCACAGTGATAGTGTGACATGGGTTCCATCATTCTACTTCTACTTCAGGGTGGCAGGACGGGGCAAGGACAGGTGGTTGTAGCCACCTTCCGGTTGTAGCCGTAGAACATTGGGGGTTGTAGCCTCCTTTTGGTTGTAGCCAGAGATTTGGGGAGTTGGAGCTTCCCTCAGGTTGTAGCCTGAGAAACTAGGAGGTTGGAGCCTCCTTCCAGTTGCAGATGGAAAAAAAAGGAAGTTGGTGCTTCCAATGAATGTAATTCTTCAAGACATATAAGAAAAAACATTATGTGGTTTTCTCCCGATTTGGGTTTCCAAGTAAAACACTGGTGTACTATGCATGTGTGTGATTGTTTATTTATTACTTCTCATTATTGGATAATAATTCTACATTGATATAACATTTGAAGAAAAAATATTATAATTACGTTATTACTGATTCACCCCCCCTCTCAGTAATCCAACAACCTGTTCTTACGGTTTTCAAGATCAAAAGAGAGTAAAGAAGAAAAGACATATTATGAGAAGAGGACAAATATCTGGTGAAGATTCATTCACCATGATTGTATCAGTCTATATCATTTCATTGTTTTGTACTCCATTGTATTTTTTTCCATGTAAATCCATACCCATTCTTTAGACAATGTAAATCTGATTTGCATATTAATAAAATCCCTAGGAAACATTTGCATCGTATTCATCGTAAATGTGTGATGTGTATTCTATGATTGAGGTTGATTTCATGTTAATGCCCAATTTATATATTATATATGTTTGGTATGATTTAATGAGAGAAGAATTATTCTTGTATAATGTAATATGATAAAAATTAGGTTGTCTTATGTGTATGTCCTTCACAAACATAGATTCACATGTGTTAATATGTCGAATTATTTATGCTTAGTATGCTTTCTTTCTATAAAGACTGCAAACTTTATTCACCATAATACCTTGTATGCTTAATTATGTTTCTTCATCCACCCATCACCTTTGAACCAAAATCACTAATACACATGGGAAAATTCCTCTTTGGTTGAGAATCCTATGATCCTTCTATCTGTAGATTTTGAGGGTTTCGAGCAATTTGAGATTATCTTATGGGTTTCACACAACATAACTTTAAAATCATATTTGATTTTTATCTTTGAGGTGCCTTGCAATAGTTCCAATTATAGCCTAGAACATCTCAAGGACCAACAATGTATAAAGAGTAATCTATATTAAGTTCCCATCAATTATATTTGATCTACTCTCAGTTAGGCACTCTATACTATATCATTCCCCATGCCCCAAGACCATCGATAGATCCTCATAAGAAAAACTGCATACCCCATGTGGATGGGATGATAGGTTCCATTTCTAGTGCATCCGTGGGATAGTTGGGTCAATTGAATATCACATCAAACCCACAAACTAGTGTTCCCACCACTCAAACTGCTAAGTTCCTGTTCAAACCTTTGAGGTGCATTTGGTGCAGTCGATGCTATTGAAGCATCCCCAACAACTTAGAGGGAAAAATAAGAACAAGAATAAAAACTTTAATGAATATGGGACTCTACAAACAAAAAACAATGATGTTGGAGGCACGAAGGAGAAAAATAAGAAGTATCATGTAATATTTGTGGGGATGATCATATTACCCATTGTGCCCAAAGCTGGATGAGATTGATAGTTATTTTTCCTAGTAGAAATATTCCCAACAACCTATTGTCTTGACCAATACATTTCCTCCCCAACAACAAGAAATAGTTTCCTCAAATCCTTCCCCTACACAAGGGGGCATGGAGGGAACCTCTCCGCAAGGGGGGTCATTCTTGAATTCTCACATGCTCATGTGTGAACATTCTATATTTGCAAACTTGAGCTCATAACTACAAGACTCCTAAGGTTGGTCCTTGGAATCAAGATCAATTTCCCTCTTCGTTTCCTAGTGGCCCTCTCCAAATAGAGAAGCCAACACTTGATACCATGATTCTCCCACCAAAGGGTGTTATTCAAAGAAAAAAACATAATCCTAATGCATGGGCCTACCACAACTAAAACATTGTGGAGGATTTGGCCCAGGTTTCATGTGCCATCTCTGCTCTCCAATTTTTGTGATGCTTTCTGACATAGAATAAGGCATTGCTTTCCGCCATAGGTGGGGTTAAATCCTCATAGTTAAATATGATTATGTTTGAATTGGAACAAAGTCGACATAGGATCTCCCACCGATTTTCTTGTCAAATGTAGGTGAAATTCCGTGGGAAAAATATTTTTTGAATTGTTCTTGATGAAGGAGCCTCCACCTAAATCATGTCCATGTCATGCTAGAAAGTTGTTGGATCTCCAAAGCTCGATCCATGTAACATCATGATCAAGGTGATCAATTGACACATGTTTCTCCCTCATGGTATCATTACCACATTTCCTATAGATTTAGGTGGTAATAATATTTCAGCATACATCGAAGTGGTCAATTCCCTATAGAATACAAAATTCTACTTGGATGTACTTGGTTTTAATATATTATGGATGTAATATTTTTTGTATTTAGAGTCCTTCATTTCCCTCATTAAGGGATAATTGTGACCATATATCAAATTCCATACTATACACCTAACCTTAAGACCAACGCGATATCCAATGTGACCTTTGTTAGTGTGGGGATGTTCAAGGAATCCTTCTTGATGGGTATGATTACCCTTCCCTCACCACATGATTTACAAAATGTAGCTCCTATTAACATGATGTATTTCATTACCAGTGGATTCCTTGGATTTTTGGATCATTGGGTGGTACCAAGTATTGAAAAAGTAGAGTCTCATGGAGCCTAAATTCCACTCACAATGGTTGATATTAACTATCAAAATATTCAGTAAACATCTAATGACCTTGATTTGAATCTCCAATAGGATGTGGAATTAAATCATTATTCTAGGCCTACATGGGCCATCACTCCTCCTCTTGCTTTTCATGACTTCCTATAAACAAGGCCATCATGGAATCCATGGATTTAATTGACATGCCATTGGATGACATGCCCCATCATTCATAATTTATTACTAATTGGTAATGTTTGGAGGATGACATGAAAATTTTGGATTCTACTGATGATGTTACATGGTACCGATCTTTCATTATGACACATCATGTATTTTTAGAAGGGAACTTGGAAAAAATATTGAAAACCATATCCATTGACATTTTAGTGAATCTAGGTGTCATGAAACACATCCTAATTGGAGAATATTATTCCCCTCAAGATGTTTTTTTTTGTAAATTAGTATTTGTATTAGATCCTTCTAGAAAAATTACAAATTGTCTATGGAGTCTAAACATGTGTGGCAGTAGTGCCCATCTAGGAAAACACTGCTTCCACTTGGCCAAAAATCAGAGTGCCACTTATCCAAAAATTAGAGTGAGGCATGCAAAAAACTATGATGCCGCCCATGGTGAGGTGGTGAAAGCTAAACTAAACTAAACATACCAAGATTCTCTGAGTCCACTATCTTTCCATGGCTACCTAGATAGAAGAATAAGTGAAAAACCTGAAACAAGAAAAAACTAAAAACGTAGACCGAGCCTTGGCCATGTGAAGGCCTGGGTCTTCTTCTATTTGCTTATGTCTCGATCCACAATTGCTTGTCAGAGGTCCTATAGGAAGGAAACCAAATTGTCCATATGGCTCCAACATTCAACATCCTTCTTCTACAGTTCGAGAAGTGCATACTTGACTTCCTCCTTAACCCTGCTGAGGTCACGTACTTAAGCTATGATCACTTCTCGGTAAGCACATCTCTCGCAGGAGGAGAGGAGTGGGGGGGAGAGTGGTGAGTCGGAAGAGGAGGATGGAATGGGTGAGGGAGAGGAGGTAGTATCAACATGGTGGCGAGAGGGAGATGGTGGAGGAGGTGGGAGATGAGGCAGGGAGGAGGGGGAGATGTGTAGCCTGGTGAATTCCCAAGGGTGTCAAACCACTCTATTCGGTAGTCGTAGGGGTTCAAGAGAGGGGAAAGGTCCAGGGTGTCCTCTCGAAGAGGTTCTGTGGGAGTGGGACTTATGATAGGAGCCAAGACAGTGATAACTTCGCTTTTAGGTGGAGGGTCAGAAATGGGCACCTCCCTTCCCCTGGCTGCGTACCAAGATACCCCTCTCTTGGACTTGTCTCTCAGACGGGGCATAGCAATGGATGTCGTCGGCCTGGGATGGATAACATAGAGGAGAAGAAAAAGGGTGAGCTGCCAGCCTAAGGTTCATGTAGTTGAGTGCAGAACGCTTCAGGAAGGATGGAGGAGAATTGGAACTAGGGAAAGCTAGTGAAGGAAATGGTGGAGGAGTGAGTGAGGAATATTGTGCCCATGCTCAGCTTTAGGGGCACCATTGATGAGAAGAGGATGTGACTGTTAAGGTGACCTTCATGGTGCCATGAATTTTCCCATGATTCGAAGATTCCAAATCGTGCGCCAGGTTGGACGTAAGTGTGCTCTAGAGGGTGACGATGGTTGTGTTAAATCCATGAGGTGATGGTATCAGGGGGGGGGAGCAGATCTGATCAAGTGCCAAATGGATGGTCGTCTGGCTAGGTGGAATCCCCATGGACTGTCTATGTTTTATGCCTGGTAGCACCCCATCCGAGGTCCCCTCAAGATATTAAACTTTATACTTCCCTATTCAAATAATTTTGTGATTTTTTTTCTTGGTCATACGATGAAATGTCTAATATTGACCCCCATATTTTGAACATGAGATAAAAACATATCATGGAGCCAAGCTGGTTTGAAAAAATATATGGCCAGTAAACCCAAAGAAATTTGTTTCCATAAAGGTGGAGGTTGAAAATCTTCTTCACATTGACTTTATCTGTCTAGTTCCCTTGAATTAATGGGTATCTAATCTCGTTCTGGTCACTAAGAAACAAGGCTCAATCAGGGTCTTGTTTGATTATAGAGATTTAAATAAGGATTGCACCAAGGATAATTATCCCACCCCATTCATTGATCATATTATTGATGAGTGTTCCAGAAGTGAAACTTCTTGTTCATGGATGGTTTCTTTCGCTATAATCAGATGTAGATACAACTAGAATATCAAGACAAGACTGCCTTCATTTGTCCTTGGGGTACATTTTCTTATCGAAATTTATGATTTGGCCTTAAAAATTTTGGGGCCACATTTTAGTGGGCCATATCATATGATTTTCACAAAATAAAGCACATTTTAGAAGCATACTTAGAGGACTCAATTGCTTGGTCTAAGTGGCACATGGATCGTCCTAGTTACTTGCAGGCCATATTTAGCTAATGCTATCACTATAATATACATTTGAAATCGCATAAGTGCATCTTTTGCGTGGTTTTTGGGAGATTACTAGGCTTCATAGTTCCCAAGTATTGGATCATGGTTAATCCCTTGAAGGTTGAGTCAATTATTCAATTGAATCCTCCTCATACTATCAATCAACTTCAAAGTTTGCAAGGGAAGGAATTTTTTTTGTGTAGGTTCATTTTCAATTATGCATATATAATAAAAGGATGTATGAACTTGTTGAAGAAAGGTGTGCCTTTTGTATGAGATGAACAAGAACATAGATAATTTGATGCCTTTAATAATGCCTTGATATCATCCCAATTATTGATGCATCCTCATTACAATAATGACTTCTTTATTTATCTCATAGCCTCAGAATCTACCATTGGTATGGTGCTTGTACAAGAGGATAGTGTGAAAAAAATAACATGTGGCATATTGTATTAAAAAAGGTTTTGCTAGTCCATAAATTTGATGCTCACATGTTGAAAAGTTGTCCTTGGTAGTTTTTCATGCTATCCAACATTTAAGACATTACATACTCTTATGCAATACCATTTTCATATCATACTCCAACCTAATACAACACATCCTGAGTTGTAATATTGGTCCGGATTATTTTCAACATGAAATGAGAGCATAGATATAATAAAGAAATGTACAGAGATATCTAAGATATCCAATATTATAACATAAATGCATTAGAGATGAAACCATAAACACAGATATACAATAATACATAATTTTCTATTAATGAGCGAAAATGTACAAAGATTGTAAAATACAGAGTGAAAGACTTGCTAGAATGGTGGCAGCTTATCTCTGAGAAGAGATGTGATGGATAATCACATCCATGAGAAGATTATTTTAAAATGAGGCTGAAAAGTCCTTTATATCAAAAATAAAATCCAAAACCCTAACCCCAGAAGATGAAAATCCAACAGTTTTGTGGACCCCATTTTGGGTAGTTAGGTGTATCAACTTCCCGGGGGCGTAACTTTGTTATACGATCTCTGTTTGGGGCGCAAGATAGCTCGTTGGAAAGGTATTGTCTAGGGGATTCATTTTGGGGGATAAATTATATCCTTTTTCTATCATTGAGAATCTCGATCCTGAAAAACCTTCATTTAGGCCCTCAAAATGGCCTCGGAAGTTAAAAACTGCTAAAAATAGTAAATTGCCAAAATTGACAGAAAATTGTTTTGAGTGAGTTGGAAAAGGTCAGTGGCCACCGATATGCACCTAGATAAATCCTCCCTCCTTAGGAAGAAATGGTCCACATTGTGTTGAGTTCTCGGAGGAGAGGGAAAATAATTTCTTGAATCTACATCTTGATGAGTTGCTTGCCTTGTTGGAGAAGTTACGCTGCTTAGATTTTTGAAGGTTTTCACGAACCTGTGACTGGAAGGGTTGGACCTTTTTAGCCAGTATGGCTACATGATATGTTTGTGTTCAGAAGGAATATTTGTGCTTGTTGAATTATTTTTGACCTACTTCTGTTGGATAAAAGGTGCTTGGGCCAAGGTTGTAGTGGTTGCAGTATCCTTCTGTTCACCTTTTGAATAGATTGTGAAGAAGCTAAATTTTGTAGTATGAGATAATACCTTGTGGCATTTTTTAGGTGGAATAGTAGTCAGAACCACCTATGGTATCCTATAGAGATGAAACCCCAAAGTAACAATGAAACTATGGGGTCAAGACTCATAGATAGCATGGCGCTTCCACATATATGGCTGGCCCAAGAGAAAATAGCATAAATCAAATGAGTCAACATCACATAATACCTCATACTTGAAGGGTTGAATGTTGTATGACAATCGACACTACTAGCTGACATAGAGATCTCATCCCTGGTGAAGCCACATGATGTTGTATGTTTGTTGGTGTGGTGTTGTCGACAATCCCAACTGTTTGATGACCTCTGCTGAGATGCAGATCTTCTGGCTTCCTCTATCAATAATAAAACGAAATAGGGTCCCCTTCACCCACATATATGAATGAAAAAGGAGCTCCCCCTCTTTGGGATCTGTTGGTTCTTCTGTTTGAATTGTTGCGGTCATGATAATAGAAGTGGGGTATATGTCAATGATCTGTCTTCTGTGAGTATTTTCTGAATCAGGGTTCAACTCCTTGTCTTTGATTTCAGCCACCAATGACATTTTTGAGCAACATTCATCGGTGTTGTGCTGGGGGATTTTGTGGAAATCGCACCATTTTTCAGTGTCCTTCGTCTTCCTGTGACCCTTCTTTCCCTGTGGCTTGGATTGGTTTTTGGGAGACTGTTTGTTAGGGTCGTATTTATCATACTTTGATTGTTGCGGATTTGTAGACACGAACTCCCATCTATTCTAGTGCTTAACTTTCTTCTCGATTTTAACAACATATCGATAAGAAACACCGATTGATGAGATGTACATAAAATCCATTTCAGTTTGGATTTCTCTATGTAGAGCCCCACAGTATTTCAGAACCAAATTTTGTTTGGATTATTTGATACCTATATTGGTGCAAAAGGTATGGAAGGTATTGGTGAAATCTGGAACTACTTGGCCCCTCTCTTGTTGTAGTGTTGTCCATCTCATATACTAGTCCTCATAGTTGCCAACAGGGTAAGATTGTTTCTTTACCACGTCCACAAAAAATCCCATATATTCCAGAATCTTTTGTGGAACTTTTCTCCCAGTAATTTTCCCACCAATTTTTGACATGGGGGAGATATTTAAGGAGTGTGAAGGTGATCTTTTCCCTATCGAAAAAATGGCGAACAAAGAAATAACCTTCTAGCAGATTTAACCATTTGTCTAGGGCATCCACATCTATCTGACCTTGAAATACAGGAATATCAAAATTAACATGTACCTTCAAAGGAGAGGTGCTTCCAAAGTTTTGTTTTGATGAATATGCACCTTTATCTATCGACATGCATTAAAGGATGTAGGAAAAATTCTCCATCATTTCGTTCCTCTGTTGCATGAGAGCTTGCTCAAGAAACAAATTGATAGAATCGTCTGCTCCATCATTTTTATTTTCTTCCACCATGGACATTTTCTTGGGTGTGCGAGAGTGATTGTATTCAAGAGAGACAATATCGAGACCCAACTTTCTATACTCGAACCTTGTTGGGGACATGCACTGAAAAATAAAAATGATCAAGAGCAGCCTACTCTGATACCACTGATCCAGATTATTTTCGGCACAAAATGAGAGCGAAGATAAAATAAAGAAATGTACAGAGATATCTCATATATCCAATATTATAACATAAATGTATCATAGATGCAACCATAAACATAGATATACAGTAATACACAATTTCTATTAATGAGCGAAAATGTACAAAGACTGTAAAATACAGAGTGAAAGACTCGCTAGAATGGTGGCAACTTATCTCTAAGAAGAGATGTGATGGCTACTCGCATCATTGAGAAGATGATTTTAAAATGAGGCTCCAAATTCCTTTTTATCATAAATAAAATCCAAAACCCTAACCCCTGAAGATGAAAAACCAACAGTTTTGTGGACCCTGTTTTGGGTAGTTTGGTGTATCAATTTCCCAGGGGCGTAACTTTGGCATACAATATCCGTTTGGGGAACATGATATTTCCTTGGAAAGGTATCATCGAGGAGATTCATATTGGGGGCTCAATCAGAGCCTCTAACTATCATTGAGAATATTTATCCCGAAAAACCTTCATTTGGGCCCTCAAAATGGCCCCGGAAGTTAAAAACTACTAAAAATAGTAAATTGCCAAATTTTCCAGAAAACTATTTTGAGTGAGTTGGAAAAGGTGGGTGGCCACCGATATCCACCTAGATTAATCCTCTCTCCTTAGGAAGCAATTTTCTCCATTGCTTTGAGTGCCCGAGGGAGACGGAAAATAAT
The DNA here is from genome assembly GCA_009831015.1 of Picea engelmannii. Taxonomy (NCBI): domain Eukaryota; kingdom Viridiplantae; phylum Streptophyta; class Pinopsida; order Pinales; family Pinaceae; genus Picea; species Picea engelmannii. The sequence continues at coordinate 680,143 of ML779578.1, read as the reverse complement.
TTCCCAAATCTGCATCTTGATGAGTTTCTTGCCTTGTTGGAGAAGTTGTGTTGCTTAGCTTTTTGAAGGTTTTCACGAACTTGTGGCTGGAAGGGTTGGAACTTTTAACTAGTATAACTACATGAGATGTCTGTGTGCATAAGGAATATTTGAACTTTGTTGCAGTCTTGTCGACCTGCTTCTGTTGGATAGAAGGTGCTTGGGCCAAGGCTATAGTGGTTGTAGTATCCTTCTGTTCACCTTTTGAACAAATTGTGAAGAAGATAAATTTTGTAGTATGAGATACTACCTTACGACATTATTTAGGTGGGATAGTATTCAGATCCACCTCTGGTATCCTGTAGAGATGACCCCCTAGAGTAAAAATGACACTACAAGGTTGAGACTCAGATATCATGGTGCTTTCACATATATGGCTAGCCCAAGAGAAGATCACAGACATCCAACAGGGAAACATAATCTAATACCTCCTCCTTGAAGGATTGGATGCTGTATGAAAATCAACACTGTTGGCTAACACAAAAATCTTGTCCCTTGAGAAGCCACCCAATGTTGTATGGTTGTGGGCATGGTGTTGTCAACAATCCCAACTATTTGACGACCTCTGCTGAGATGAGGTTCTTCTGGATTCCAGTATAAAAAATAAAATGTAGTGAGTTCCCCTTCACCCACATCTTTGAATGCAAAATATGCTCCCCCTCTTTAGGATATGTTGGTTCTTCTGGTTGAATTGTTGCGGTCACGACAATAGCAATGGGGCCTGCGTCCATGATCTGTCTTCTGTGAGTATTCTCTGAATTAGATTATGAATCAGGGTTTGGATCCTTGTCTTTGATTTCGACCGATAATGACTTTTTCGAGTGACATTCATCGGTGTTGTGCTAGGGGATTTTGTGGAAATCATACCATTTTCCAGTGTCCTTCTTCGTCTTCCTGTGAACCTTCTTTTCCTGTGGCTTGGACTGGTTTTTGGGAGACTGTTTGTTAGGGCCATCTTTATCATAATTTGGTTGTTTCATATTTGAAGACCCAAACTCCCATTTGTTCTTGTGTTTAAATATCTCCTCGATTTTAACAACATATCGATAAGCAACACCGAGTGATGAGATGTCCAGAAAATCCATTTCAATTTGGATATCTCTATGTAGAGCCCCATGGTATTTTAGAACCAAATGTCGTTCAGAGTCTTTGATACCCAGCTTGGTGCGCAAGGAATGGAAGGTATTTATGAACTATAGAACTTCTTGGCCCCTCTCTTTTCATAGTGTGTTCCATCTCATATATTGATCCTCATAGTTTCCAATAGGGTAATATTGTTCTTTTACCACGTCCACACAAAAAATCCCAAGTGGGATCGACCCCATATATTCTAGACTCTTCTGTGGAAATTTTCTCCCAGTAAGTTTCCCACTAATTTTTGACATGGTGGAGATATTTAAGGAGTGTGAAGGTGATATTTTCCCTATTAAAAAATGGTGAACAAAGAAATAACATTTTAGCAGATTTAACTATTTGTCCAGGGAATCTGCATCTATCTGACCTTCAAATACGGGAATATCAAAATTAACTTGTACCTTGAAAGGCGAGGTTCTTCCAAAGTGTTTGTTTGATGAATATGTGCCTATCACTATTGGCAGGCATTGAAGGATGTGGGAGAAATTCTCCATCATTTCGTCCTTCTGTCGCATGAGAGCTTGATCAAGAAACATATTGATAGAATAGTCTGCTCTGTCATTTTTCTTTTCTTCTGCCATGGAGGGTTTCTTGGTCATGCGAGAGAGATTTTATTCAATAGAGACAAGATAGAGACCCAACTTTCTATACTTAGACCTTGTTGGGGACATGCACTAAAAAAAAAGGATCAAGAGAAGCCTGCTCTGATACCACTGATCCAGATTATTTTCGCCACAAAATGAGAGCGGAGATATAATAAATAAATGTACATATATATCTTGGATATACAATATTATAACAGAAATGTATCAGAGACACAACCATAAAAACAAATATACAGTAATACACAATTTTCTATTAATGAGCGAAAATGTACAAAGACTGTAAAATACAGAGTGAAAGACTCGCTAGAATGGATGCAACTTATCTCTGAGAAGAGATGTGATGGCTACTCACATCCATGAGAATATTATTTTACAATGAATCTCTCAAGGCCTTTTTATCATAAAGAAAATCCAAAACCCTAACCTTGAAATATGAAAATCCAATAGTTTTGTGGACCCCGTTTTGGGTAGTTTGGTGTATCAACTTCTCGGGGGCATAACTTTGGCATATGATCTTCGTTTGGGGTGCACAATAGCTCATTGGAAAGGTATCATCAAGGAGATTAATTTTGGAGGTTCAATCAAAGCCTTTAGCTATCATTAAGAATCTCTATCCTAAAAAACCTTCATTTAGGTTCTCAAAATGGCCCTGGAAGTTAAAAACTGCTAAAACTAGTAAATTGCCAAAATTACAAGAAAACTATTTTGAGCGAGATGGAAAAGGTTGGTGGCCACTGATATCCACCTAGATCAAATATAATTGTGGGGAAATACCCAAAGTGGATCATTATATTACAATATTTTTATGTGGAGTTTGTCACTTCCAAATCCAAGAAGTCTTTGGCCTTCACTGAGTTAATGTCCAAACTTCCTTTAGTCGATGATGAACCTGTGGATAATGATTCAATTCCTGATGATAATTTATTTATAATTGAATCATATAATCCTTGGTAAGGGGATGTCTTTGTATATCTCTAGAACTGGCATTTTTGTCCTCAGTTATCTTGCAACGAGCATCAACGCATACGCCATCAGGCCAAACAATACCTAATTATGGATGACACTTTGTATAGTCGAGGGGTTGATTTTATTTCCATGTCAAAGCATGTGTAGGTCACCTCTCTATGAATACCACTACCTAAAATATCGTGTGTTCATGATATGTTTTTCCCACGATATTTATGGATTCAATGAATGTAATCCAGAAGTGTCACCCTTGTCAAGCCTTTACTAGGAAAATGTGTGCTCATCCTGGTCCATTAAATCATGTGGTTGTCTTTGTTCCATTCATCAAATGGGGAATTGATTTGATAACATCTAATACTAACTCAGCTAATGGCCATGGTTACATCATAGTGGTTGTTGACTACTTCACCAAATGGTATGAGGAATTTCCTACCTTTTCTAATGATGGTACCACAGTGGAATTATTCATGTTAAATCACATCATAGCATGGTTCGGTGTACCTAATACTATTTTGATAGACCATGGGTACCATTTTTGCAAGAAAATGATGACTGAATTAGTTTCTCGGTTGGGTTTTCACCATGAGAAATTGACACCTTATTACCCTCAGTCAAACAATCAGGTCAAACTCATTAATCAAGTACTAAAAACCATGCTCCAAAGGATGACAGGAAAACATAAGAATAACTAGCATCTTATGTTATTTTCAACTTTATGGGTCTAATGGACCTTAGTTAAGACTGCCACCAAGTTTACACCATTTTAACTCATTTATGGCATGGACGTAATCCTATGGATTGAATTCAAAATTCCATCATTGAAACTAGTCATAGATCTCTTTCACAACACTTATGATGAGGGAGATCATCTCTTTTATTTGGTCGATATTAATTAACAATGTTGCAATGATGCAGTCGCCAATGAGACTCATAAGGAGTGCATCAAAGTCCAATATGACAAAACAATTTGACATCCCTTCTTTGCAAAGGGTGACTTAGTTTTGGTCTATGATCAATACCATGATACATTAGGTGCAAGTAAGTTTGAACCCCTTTGGCACTGTCCTTACATTGTGAGATAGATGTTACACAAAGGGGTCTATGATTTATTCGACTATGATGGAAATTCACTTTCAGAGCCTCACAATGGGATCTATCTGAAAACATATTATGCATAGGACTTATGGCCTCATGGTACTTTGTATATAATGTATTTTTTTTTCATGTTGTGTGCATTTTTATTTTATGTGTGTGGTTTGTCTGGATTCGATGCTTATCATTCTTGATGCTTGATTTGTAGATGCCAATGTCCACCTCGTTCTATGTAGGCTTCATACATGGCACTATTTGTAGTACTCAAAACATTGCTTCCACTGCTTGGGTGATTTTATTTCCCACATATGAACTAGTGAGTTCAAGGGGCATATTCTTTCAACCTTCAACCAATAACATTATGGAGTATAGCGCGGTCATCAAACTCTTTTCCAAGTCTTTTTCTCTCAAAATTTGTTGGTTATTTGTTAGGATGGATTCCCAAATAGTCGTATCTCAGTTGACTTATGCCTATTTCATTTGAATTCCTATGTTTCTTCACAAATATTTGAGGGTTTGTCTTCTTGAAAGGTATTTTGACTATATTTTTTACCAAACTATATATATATATATATATATATATATATATAGTGTTTGTTTACATCATCCAAAAATGGTGTAGTATCCAAAATTAGGATGCATGGACCATCATGATACAATATATGTCGGTCACCTACTTCTATCTGTCATAGTATATAAAAGTGGGAGACTATTAGCTAATCATCTTGAGGTGTGTGTGTATCATGATAACACACTACTACGTGGGATACTCACCTTAGAATTTGAAAAAAGGGGCAAGACATACCCACTACATGTCACCATAATATTTGTGGGACAAACTCCATGTGCATCATGGGGACACCCATGGTCAATCCCTCTAGGTTGTTCTACACTTCATAGAGGTTATCAACATCATCCTCATCCTCTTCCTTGAATAATTTCTCAACATTTCCACTATGAAATAGGTAGGCCCATCCCATTATACCTACCATTCCCACGTCCATGTCATGACATCACATTTTTATTAGTTATTATACACCACAAAAAAATACATATTCAAAAAAATCCAAAAACATTATAAAAGTTTCAAAAAATTCCAAAATTTTCACAATAGATTTGTTCTTACCAGGAGGGCCCCATTGTACCCAATTGAGTAGTGCTAACTCTAGTTCATTATGGAATTCAGTGCCTTTATGTGGAAAGTATTCAAGAACTACAATCTATTCCCTCCACTAGTCAAAGAAGTCACGTCCAAACCGACTTGTGACCATACCTCATGCTGGAATACACATAATTTTGAACTTTTGAGATTTATATTTTTCACCTCTTAGAAATAAAATTTTACCCAATAAAGCATAAAATTGGAGAGTTGAATTTTAATTTAAATCAAACCCATTGGTTATTATGTAGAAATAAGGTGCTCTCAATATCTATCATCGATGACTTTCCTTGATTTGATCGAACAACCCTAATGATCTTTGAGGTTTTGCAGCTGCCTGAGTTTTAAAGAGTAAATATCTAACGGTTGCTCTGCAGCTCCATGCTTCGGATGTTCCAGTGAACCTAAACATGATTAATTAAGCAGATAAGAATGATTATTTAGAAATTAATTGCTTTGTAGTTTCAGATTTCGGGAAATTTATCTTACGCTATATTCAAAACTTTCGAAGTCCGTACTTCCAAACACTTAAAGTTAATGTTTTAAACATGATTAATTAAGGTTTAAAAGTGATTACTCAAAGATTAACTCCTCCACGAATTCAAACTTCAGTAGATTTCCACCCTATCACATCCAAAAATCTCGAATGCAAATTGTCGAAGTATTAATGACATTTATGATCGATTAAGGATAATGATTTCAAATAAGGATTTGCGAATCGATAGGTAATGAATTCCATTAAGGTTAATAAATTCTTTGTCAGTAAGGCTATACGAAGATCAATATACTTTTTTGAATAAAATCACTTTGAATTTCAAAGTCATTTTTACCATTTGCAATTAGCAATTTTTATCTAGTGTAGAACTCACAGACTTCTCCTATAATAGGTAATCTAATTTTGTTTCCTTGAGGATTATGGCACCACGAAATATCACAAAGAATCTTGATGCATCGGGTGATGATTCAAATCAGAACGCAGATGTTCTGTCAGACACAACTCTGCGAGTCGTGGATGCAATTAAAACTTGGACACATGTAATCGATGTATCAGAGCATGAGATCATCAACTGCCTAGATTACTCTGTCGAAGAATACGATGACTCCTATACAGCTAAGCTCAAGCATGTAGCATAGTCGAATCTTCATAATATCGTTATGCGTTCAAGAACATGCCCTACAATGATATGATAAGCTGGGCTTTGGAACATGTCGACATCCAGACCAAGAGCATCATCAACCACTGATAGGTTGTCTTCATCTCTTTTCGACCAGAACACCTAAAAGTAATGTACAAAATTTCCCCTAATCCTAAATACGCTTACAATGCCACATTCATTATAGAATTTGAGAGAAAGGAATGCACACAATATGCCAAAAATGATCATGATATAGTCAAAACTTGGTAGGGACATCTAGGGAAGTTTAGAGCCAACACTCATGGTATGTATGCCACAATGTCTTTGGATTCTCATATGTTGTATGTATCCGTGATGATCTGTCGCCTATTCAGGAAGAAGAAACCTACACATTTCTAAGTTGAGTGGGTAGCCATTATGAACGAGGTAGCCAAGTGATATAGTTTCAATTGGGACAAAATGTTGTCGGATAATTTGGCCAAGGAAATCGTTGATTATAAGTCAACAAAATCAAAAGGGAAGCCTGCTCCTTTTTACATGTCGACATATGTTATGGATTCCATTTTTTTTTAGAACCCTTTTCCCCCGATGAACTGGAGTTGGACCATGACTAGTTCGGAACCTATTCATTTTTATCACTCCAAGTTATGGGAGGCGAAAGCCAAGGATTTATTTTATGAAATATGTCACAATGTCATAGTGCCTTTTCACATAGCCATTTATGGTCAACCACCTCCCCGGATTTCAGAGAGGATTATGGGGAACCTAGGCAATTTTGCAGATTGGTTCATTGAGGATAATTTCTCCTATGTAAGAGTTTTTGTTTGTTTGGTTCCTCCTCATGCCCTCCCACAATTTTTACCCGACAGGCTGGTGTGCAGAGAAGTGTCATACTAGACAGTTGTAGGAGGTATCAACAAAGATTTAAAAGCAACACAGAAAAAGGTCTGGCCAACTTTCCCCAGTCAGGTTGGCATGTTTACATTGTTAGATTTCGTTCATGCTAAAGTCAAGGCCGCGGCCCTAGAGGATGTCAAATTGGTTGACATCGAATTCAAGAAGCATGATCAACACAAGATAGTGGAAAGCCATCTAGCTTCGTTTAACATGAAGAGGTAGATACATGAGAATTCCCCTTTTGACAAAATGTTAAGGGGATTTAGATATTATGAGGAAGTCTGAAGAAGATTTCAAGCCCTGCCCCCAAACCAACAAGCTGGTTTCATCATCTTTCAAAAAAACTAGCAGAATATTTTACCCAAGATATTACATGGAGAGTCAAATCTCACATCTCACTCACAAGAAGCCAGGCCTACAAGATCTGAGCCAAGTTCCTCTACTAAGCACAAAGCTGAGGAAGTCCCGAAAGGCCCAAAAGTGTTATTTCATGAGATAAGAGTGTCACTAGCAGGACTGAAGGATCCACAGGTAATGGATTGGTTCAAAGCCTTCATGAATCCAGGACAAGTTGTCCCTCATTCAACACCAACTACTCCTGTTGGCACCTCGAATACAACAGGACAAGTACCTTCCACCGAAATTGGTTCGCCTATCACATCATTAACCCCTCTATAGACCATCTTCGTAAATCCTAGTTCTGAACTTACTTTCATAGGTGATCTCACTCCTATCTTGCCCAAAGAGATGCCTCCCTCAGATTTATTTTTTAGCAAGAAACAAAAATCCATCGTGAAGAGGGAATATCACCAAAAGGATGGAGTTATCACTAAGAGGCAAAGACTGTTATATGAAGGGAAAGACCATGATGGTCGAGAGTTTGCAAAAGAAGTTGTAGGTTCGTTGGGGGATTTTTCCACTGCCAATCAATGGTCAGTGGAAAATTTGACCGAGCAACTGCGAAAAAATTCCTTATGGTAGAAAAATTGCAAAATGATATATATAATACAGAGAAGACTTTCATAAGAAGTATGAACCAAGACTTTGAGCAAATCAGGGCTAACCATCAACAACAAATTAAGAAGTTACAAGATAACTTTGACCTCCTCTATTAGAGTTCACAAAATAGCCAAGGTCTGGTCACTCAGTGTGACAAGTAGATAAAGAAACTACAGGCCAGGTTGACCCTAACAGAGAGCACAACAATAGACATTTTGGCCTTCAAATCTCAAGCATCAGAGATAAATGAGAGGCTGGAAATTGCCCAGCAAGAATTCTATCAGAAAGTAGATGCTATTCAGAAATGTTATAAGATAGTAGAACTTTCCCTGAAAGATATTCATGTCAAGGAAAAAGAGGCCTACTCAGCCCGGTCTAAGTTTCAAGAATTTCTCATATGGATGCAGAGGGATAATGCCCCTAGTTTTCCTATTCTCTCTCATTTCGAACAAGTAAGAGGAGAAATGGCCCTAAAATCTTGGGAAACAAATCTGGAAGAAGGCAAGAAACTTGACAGAGATCTAAAAGAGGCATGTCTAGAGGGATTGTCATCATTAATTAAATAATTGATTGAGTTTGAAGGGAGTAATATCTCAGAGGATTTAGGGCATATTGAGATAAAAATGAACCAACAAAGCTCCAAAAGGAACAAGGAAGCTACTCAGGTGGCCATCCAAGAGATGAGATAGATTGATTTTATTAAAATCAATGAATGGTTGGTTAACCCAAGTTCACAACACCAAGTTACAGTCCAAGAGGCAAACAAGATCTAGTAAAATATGCCCAAATACAGAAGAAGATGTTTTCCTTCGAATTAAAAGAAAGGATTGAGCCTTCTAGGTTTGTGGTAGCACTGATGGATAGATGCACCCAATGCATTGAACAAGGAAAACAAAGTGTGGTTGGGTGTTGGCACAGGGGAAGACCTAGAGGTCAATGCTACAACAATGCACCAAAAAAACCCTAACTACCGACCCTTTCAGCAACACCTGCGAAGCATATGAAGTCTCACCCGAGGTAGAGGCAGGGGTGGTTGCAGGACTCCATGTGAAAAATCCAAGTCCTATCAAGATTTCTTACTAGGTCCGTCTTTGAACACAGATAGGATCTAAGTTTTCACTGTCTTCTGAAGTATTTTCTTCTCTTTTATAACAACCAACAGTTCAAGAACTTATGTTGATTTTTTACGGTTATGTTCTCAATTTTGGGTGCTCTAGCATGTCATTTTGGTAACCAGAAATTAGTATATGCATCTCAAAATAAACACAACACACCTAAACATCATTACTTCTGAAAATGAAATAGATCTAAGAGACTAATACATGCATTTGTAGACACAGGTATTTTTGGTCAACATGACCCTGGATAAACCCCCCCGGGGAAAACCAGTTTGGAATGTAAGTGTATATATGAGGAAAGAAGAAGAGAGATTACAGATAATAAAATAAATGATAGAACCTGATACAATAGAAACTCAATTTGAGTTGATATACAAGTCGAAAACCTCCAAGAGTGCCCCAGAATGGTGCGCCCAACATGTAAGCTGTTGAATCCACTGAATTTGCTCCAACTACCAACTGTGAGATCAGATCTAGAAAACCCTCTGCAGTAATGAAGATATGTTGAATGGATATCCTCTGCAACTGATCTCACTTCAATCTGATGGCTATAAGTCTCTCAACTTTTGATGTGGCCCAATCTGGCAATGCGCCCTCTTTAGAAGTCAAACCTCTCCAATAAATAAGATATGGCATATGATGCAAGCCTCCCTCCATGAAAGCTAGTGCCCAAGCTCAAGAAACCTCAAACAATTGACCTCATCCTCATCCTCCAAGAGCTCCTCTCTCAATGAAAAAAATACCAAATGAAGAATGTGCCCTCCTTCACCCTTTGCTCCCCTCTTTGACATCCAAAAGGAAACCTAAAACATGAAGAGTTGAGATCATCTCATCTCCCATCTAATCGATGGTTGAGATCTCCCCATTCATATTTAAGTCAATAACCCACTTTGGTTTTAGTTTCCTAAGTCAACTTTATGTCTCTAATTCACCCCCTTTGTGAATTAATAGTCACTTTTAGGCCAAAATGTCTAAATTTCACTTTAGACAAAGTCAAAGTGAAATTAGACAAAACTACAAGGTACAAAGTGTAATGTCCTTTCCTCATGTGATAAGGAGGTCATAACCACATGGGGAACACCTCCCAAGGTACAAAAGTCAACACTCCCTCTTATTGAAGAAGGTGTTCCTGACCAAGCCCATCTTGTCTTTGAAATAGACATGCTTGCCCTGTGGCAAGGCCTTGGTGAGAATATCTGCAACCTGGTCATCTGTAGATACATAATGCAACTAAACTACCCCTCTTTGAACCCAGTCACTAATGAAGTGGTACCTGATCTCAATATGCTTCGTTTGGTCATGAAACAATGGATTCCAAGAGAGTTTTATGCAACTCTGATTATCACAATGAATGAAAGTCGGTGACATCTCCTGACCAAATAAACCAACCATGTAAGTTGCCGAATCCACTGAATATTCTCCAACTACCAACTGTGAGCTTAAATATGGAAACCCCTATGTAGTAATAAATATCTACTAAATGGCTATCCTCTGCAACTGATCTCACTTCAATCTGATGGCTAGAAGTCTCTCAAATGTTGATGCACCCCAATTTGGCAATGCACCCTCCTCAGAAGCTGAGCCTCTCCAGTAAATAAGCTAAGGCATATGATGTAATCCTCCCTCCATGAAAGCTAGTACCCAAGCTCAAGAAACCTCACAAAACTGACCTCATCCTCATCCTCCAAGATCTCCTCTCTCAATTAACAAAAGACCAAATGAATAATGTGCCCTCCTTCACCCTTTGCGCCCCTCTTTGACATCCAAAAGGAAACCTAAAACATGAAGGGTTGAGATCATCTCATCTCCCATCTAATCGATGGTTGAGATCTCCCCATTCATATTTAAGTCAATAACCCACTTTGGGTTAAGTTTCTGAAGTCAACTTTATGTCTCTAATTCACCCCCTTTGGGAATTAATAGTCACTTTTAGGCTAAAATGACTAAATTTCACTTTAGACAAAGTCAAAGTGAAATTAGACAAAAGTACAAGGTACAAAGTGTAATTTCCTTTCCGCATGTGCTAAGGAGGTCATAACCACATGGGGAACACCTCCCAAGTTACAAAACTCAACAGTCCCTCTTACCGAGGAAGGTGTTCTTCACCAATCCCATCTTGTATTTGAAATAGACATGCTTGCGTTGTGGCAGGGCCTTGGTGAGAATATCTGCAACCTGGTCATCTGTAGATACATAATGCAACTGAATTGCCCCTCTCTGAACCGAGTCATGAATGAAGTGGTACCTGATCTCAATATGCTTCAGCCGGTCATGAAACACTAGATTCCCAGAGAGTTTTATGCAACTCTGATTATCACAATGAATGAAATTCGGTGACAGCGCCTGACCAAATAAACCAACCAGCATCGTGCGAAGCTAAATGGCCTCACAACTAGATTGACTGGCCAACATACACTCTACCTCGGTTGAACTCAAAGAAAATGACTTCTTCTTCCAGCTAAACCAAGAAACAAGTCCTCACCCCAAACTGAAGCAACACCCTGAGGTGCTTCTGTTGTGAGCAACACGGCCTGCCCAGTATGAATCTGTGTAGCCAACCAAACTAACTCCATCTCCCCTGAGATTGTGTAGGCCATATTCCACTGTCCCAACAACATATCTGAAGACATGCTTTTCCCCAACCATGTGAACACTCCTCAACTCAACCATGTACTAGATAAGTGTGCTCACGACAAAACATATATCTGGTCTGGTGTTAACCAAATACATGAGCGAACCGATCAACTTCTTATATATTGTGGCATCCACCAACTAGCTATTTGAAGCACTAATCTTCTTCCATTTGGTGATCATAGGTGTAGACATGGGTCTACAGTCCTCCATCTTAAACCTGCTCAAAATATTTGTTGCATACATCCCCTACCCGAGAAATATGTGACCCTCCTCCTGCCATACCTCCATACCCAGAAAGAAGTGCATCAATCCGATATCACTCATCTGAAACTCTGATGCAAGTCCTATATTGCACTTAGATATTAGATCCTCGGCTCCAGTAATGAATAAATCATCCAAATACAAAATGAGAATGAGTGTGTCCTCACCCCTAATGATGAAATAGAGTTTTGGATCAACATTGCTCTTCTCGAAGCCCATGTGAAGCAAATGAGTATGAATCTGTGAATACCAAGATCAGGGAGATTGCTTCAAACCATATAGTTCCTTCCTCAAAAGACACACATGAGTCTTCCTATCACTCACCTCAAACGCCTGTGGCTACTCTATGTACACGTCCTCCTCAACAAAGCCATTCAGAAATGTGGTTTTCACATCCATCTAATGGATACGCCAACCCATCTCTACTGCTATGGCAATGATAGTCTTGATAGAAGTGTATCTCGAAACTGGTGCGAAATTATCGTCATAATTGACTCCCTCAATCCATGAGAAGGCTCGTGCCACAAAACGGGCCTTGTGTTTCTCCACACTACCATCTGCAACAATCTTGGTCTTGTACAATCACCTGGAAGTCACAACTGACTTCCCCACTAGCCTCAGAACCACATCCTAGACATCATTGCACACAATGGAGTCATATTCCTTTACCATGGCCTCTCTCCAGACCTGATGGTCCACATCCTGTGCAAAAGTATGTGGCTCTGTATACCTGCTACTCATCACTAGTGACAAATATGCTCTCAATATAACCGGTGGCTTGCTCTTTTTGATCTGACTCTTAGGATCCCCTACATTCTCCTTGGCCTCCTTTAGGGTCTCCTAAAACTATCTATATCTCCTCTTTCCTTAAGTGGTCAATGGATAAGTAAGGTCACTCTGCCCAAGAGTGACTACCACAGGACTTGTCTCAACACTCTAAGATCCTGAAGTCTGTGCTCCCTCTAAATTTTGTGACCCATCTCACTGAAACTACTCTGATTGTGACACCGAAGTTGTGCATGGTGACCCTGTCACCCCTGATACTGGTGTACTCAAAATCTGAGGCTATGCTCCCTCTAAGAATGCAACTGGTAACTTTGCATCATCCTCAACTCCAACTCTCGACTCAAGAGATCTCGCAAAATCCCTATCCTCCTCAAATCTAACATCTCTACTCACCACCACTCTCCTAAGTGGTGGAATGTAGATGTGATAGGCTTTCGACACCTCTGAGTATCCAACTAGAATCCCTTGCTGGGTTGTGGGGTCTAGATTTTTCCTCCTCTCTGAGGGGACATGAGAGAAAGTCAAGCACCTAAATATCCTGATGTGCTCGACATCGAGCCTCCTATTAGTGAATTCCTCCTTAGGAGTCATCTTCCCCAAAATCCTATGGGGGCTCCTGTTCTGCAAGTAAACTCTAGTAGCACATGCCTCTGCCCACAAGTACAAAGGAAAACTTTGATCATGCAATATGGATCTCACTACATTGGTAATGGACCGGTTCTTCCTCTCGACAACCCCATTCTCTTGGGGGTAGTAAGGTACGGTCATCCGTCTCCTGATGCCATGTTGTGCACAAAAGTCTATAGACTGTCTCGAGGAATAATTTCCCCCATTATCTGACCACAAGACTTTTATCTTCTTTCCCAATTGGTTCTCCACAAGAGATATGAACTCTTAGAACCATGTGAAGACTTCACTCTTGGCCTTCAGGAAATAGATCCAAGTCTTCCTCGAGTATTCATCAATAAATGTGAGATATTACTCACAACCACTCAAGGACCTCCGAATCATGGGCCCACACACATCCGTCTGTACTATATCCAATATCCCATCTGACCTAGTGTCACTGCTAGGGAACGATGCCTTGGAAAACTTTCCAAGTGCACACCCTATGAAAATATCCCAATGCTCTATGATGATCTGTGGAACTCCGGTCACAACCTCTCTCAATCCTCCAAGAGCCCTATGATGTAGGTGGGCCATCCCATGATTCCATAACTCACATAACTGTCTGTAGTTCTCACTACTCGTTGCCAATGCATGAAGTGGCTGAAAAAGTAATCTGAACAATTTCCCCTCTCTCACTCCAATCACCTATCGTGAGGCTAGTGAAGACCCCCGAGGATGAATCAATACCTCAGTGCATCTAAATGTCACCTCAAGACCTCTATCCTGGAGGGAGAAAACTGAAATCAAATTCTTCTTCATGTCAGGGACATAAAGAACGTACGTGAAGGATATGGGTGGCATGCCATCTCTCTGAAAGGTAATTGTGCATACCCCTGCAACTCTGAAAACTCTATCATCTCCAAGAGAAATCTCAATCCTGACCTCGATGCATCTGAGATCAAAAAAGTTCTCTCGAAGCCCATTCATATGGCTCAAAGCCCCACTATCTATATACCAGATACTAGGTGTCGTCTTAAATGAAGTGCAACATATGAGGAAATAACACTCTCTGAAACTATGTCTTAAAGTCTATCTCCTCTGTTGTAGTTACGATACCACCCTTCTTATTCTTCCTACTCGGGCACTGTCCATCATAGTGCCCAAAATTATAACAAACAAAGAACTTCACTTTGGTCATATCTCTCTTCTGAACACTTCCCTGACCACTGCTTCTCTCACCTCCTCCACTCCCCTATGGTGGGGCCCCAACCTTGGGACCCTACCGACCCCCATGGTCAGCCTTCTTCTTTCAATTTGACCAAAGAGAAAGATCCTCCTCACCCCGACCAATCTGCTACTACTACTACTGTCGCTGTCCAAAAGCCTCGGTTGCAAGCCTACTCTCCTCCAGGATGAATTCATCCCACATCCTTTCCCATGTAGGCATGACCTCCCTGGAAACTATGCCACGTACAAATGGAACCCATAGTTTGGTGAAGCTATTAATAGTTTGCCTCACCAAATATTTAGGGTCAACAACCTTGCCAATGACTCCAAGCTTGTCTCTGATATGAGTGAAGCGACCAAGGAATGAAGTTACCGACTCATCCTTGAGAATACGAATGCCCCTGAGTTGGTCATGAAGAACTGTCTTCTGGTTCTCATTGGAGCTCTCATACAACTTCCCTAGAGATGCTCATATCTCATATGCAAAATCCTTCCCCATCAAATGGAGTATGATATGGTCACAAACTGCATCACAAATAGTTATCTTCACCTTGTTGTTCCTTTTCCTAAAATATTTCACCAAGATAGGAGAAGTGATAGGAATGGGGGGAACATCTACCTCGACTATATCCCATAGCTCAAGGTCCTCTAAGACGAAGACCATCCTCACCTTCCAAGGAGACCAATTTCTCGCCCCAACTAGCCTGTCCTCAACTCGCATAAGAGATGCTGACATCTTTACCAAAACACAAACCCAAACTGATACTCACACTGCCAAGGAAAACATTGTCTTACTCCTATCAATACAGGTGTGAAGAGACAAGTGTAATATGGCCTCACTCCTAACAAAATAGGTGTGAAAATAGGTCAACGTCAAATCAACCTCACTCCTACTACGTAAGTGTGAAAAGAGACTGATGACTAGTATCCAATCTACCCAACTATCCTTTGAAAAATTCTTCCCTCTGACAACCACTGAATGAGTCAATGGTTGTCCTAAAAAATATTCAAGAAATATATGTATGACAACCACTAAAATGTTGTCCCAACTGTCCAAAAATTGAGCCACTGAAGCTCTAATACCATGTGAAAACTCCAGGTCCTATCAAGCTTGCCTACTAGGTCTGTCTTTGACCACATATAGGCTCTAAGTTTTCACTGTCTTCTGAAGTATTTGTTGCTCTTTTATAACTGCCAATAGTTCAAGAACTTATGATGATTTGTTACAGTTATGTTCTCAATTTTGGGTGCTCTAGCATGTCATTTTGGTAACTAGAAATTAGTACATGCATCTCGAGATAAACATAATCCACCTAAACATAATTACTGCTAAAAATGAAGCAGATCTAAGAGACTAATACATGCATTTGTAGACACAAGTATTTTTGGTCAATATGACCGTGGATAAACCCCCCCCTTGGAAAACCAGTTTGGAATGTAAGTGTATTTATGAGGAAACAAAAAGAGGGATTATAGCTAATACAATAAATGATAGAAACTGATACAATAACCACTTGATCTGAGTTGATATACAAGTCCAAAACCTCCAAGAGCGCCCCATAAAGGTACACCCAATATGTAAGTTTCTGAATCCACTGAATCTTCTCCAACTGCCAACTGTGAGCTTAGATATGGAAACCCCTCTGCAGTAATGAAGCTCTACTGAATGGCTATCCTCTGCAACTAATCTCACTTCAATATGATGGCTAGAAGTCTCTCAAATGTTGATGCACCCCAATCTGGCAATGCGCCCTCCTCAGAAGCTGAGCCTCTCCAGTAAATAAGATAAGGCATATGATTCAAGCCTCCCTCCATGAAATATAGCACCCAATCTCAAGAAACCTGACAAAATTGACCTCATCCTCATCCTCCAAGATCTCCTCTCTCAATTAACAAAATACCAAATGAATAATGTGCCCTCCTTCACCCTTTGCGCCCCTCTTTGACATCCAAAAGGAAACCTAAAACATGAAGGGTTGAGATCATCTCATCTCCCATCTAATCGATGGTTGAGATCTCCCCATTCATATTTAAGTCAATAACCCACTTTGGGTTAAGTTTCCGAAGTCAACTTTATGTCTCTGATTCAGCCCCTTTGGGAATTAATAGTCACTTTTAGGCTAAAATGACTAAATTTCACTTTAGACAAAGTCAAAGTGAAATTAGACAAAAGTACAAGGTACAAAGTGTAAAGTCCTTTCCTCATGTACTAAGGAGGTCATAACCACATGGGGAACACCTCCCAAGGTACAAAACTCAATAGTCCCTCTTACCGAGGAAGGTGTTCCTCACCAAGCCCATATTGTCTTTGAAATAGACATGTTTGCATTGTGGCAGGGCCTTGGTGAGAATATCTGCAACTTGGTCATCTATAGATACATAATGCAACTGAATTGCCCCTCTCTGAACTGAGTCATGAATGAAGTGGTACCTGATCTCAATATGCTTCGGCCAGTCATGAAACACTAGATTCCCAGAGAGTTTTATGCAACTCTGATTATCACAATGAATGAAATTCGGTGACATCTCCTGACCAAATAAACCAACCAACATCTTGCGAAGCCAAATGACCTCACAACTAGATTGACTGGCCACCATATACTCTACCTTGGCTGAACTCAAAGAAAATGACTTCTATTTCCAGCTAAACCAAGAAACAAGTCCTCACCCCAAACTGAAGCAACACCCTGAGGTGCTTCTGTTGTGAGAAACATGACCTGCCTAGTATGAATCTCTGTAGCCAACCAAACTGAATCCATCTCCCCTGACATAGTCTAGGCCATATTCCACTGTCCCAACAATATATCTGAAGACATTATTTTCCCCAACCATGTGAACACTCCTCAGCTCAACCATGTACTATATAAGTGTGCTCACGACAAAACATATATCTGGTCTGGTGTTAACCAGATACATGAGCGAACCGATCAACTTCCTGTATACTGTGGCATCCACCAACTAGCTATTTGAATCACTAAGCTTCTTCCATTTGGTGATCATAGGTGTAGACATGGGTATGCAGTCCTCCATCTGAAACCTACTCAAAATATTTGCTGCATACTTCCCCTGCTAGAGAAATATGTGACCCTCCTCCTGCCATACCTCCATACCCAGAAAGCAATGCATCAATCCGATATCACTCATCTCAAACTCTGATGCAAGTCCTAGCTTGCACTCAGCTATGAGATCCTCAGCTCCAGTAATGAATAAATCATCCACATACAAAATGAGAATGAGTGTGTCCTCACCCCTAATGATGAAATAGAGGTTTGGATCAACATCTCTCTTTGTGAAGCCCATCTGAAGCAAATGAGTATCAATCTGTGAATACCAAGATCAGGGAGCTTGCTTCAAACCATATAGTGCCTTCCTCAGAAAACACATGTGAGTCTTCCTGTCACTCACCTCAAACCCCTGTGGCTTCTCTATGTATACCTCCTCCTTAACAAAGCCATTCAGAAATGCGGTTTTCACATCCATCTGATGGATGCGCCAACCCATCTCTACTGCTATGGAAATGATATTCCTTATAGAAGTGTATCTCGCAACTGGTGTGAAATTATTGTCATAATCGATTCCCTCAATCCGTGAGAAGGCTCATGCCACAAAATGGGCCTTTTGTTTCTCCATGCTACCATCTGCAACAATCTTGGTCTTGTACAACCACCTGGAAGTCACAACTGACTTCCCCACTGGCCTCAGAACCACATCCCAGACATCATTGCACACAATGGAGTCATACTCCTCGACCATGGCTTCTCTCCAGACCTGATGGTCCACTTCCTGCACAAAAGTATGTGGCTTTGTATCCCTGATACTCATCACTAGTGCCAAATATGCTCCTAATATAATTGGTGGCCTGCTCTCTTTGATCTAACTCTTAGGCTCCCTTGGCCTCCTTCAGGGTCTCCTGAAACTATCTATCTCTCCTCTTTCCTAAAGTGGTCAATGGATAAGTAAGGTCACTCTGCCCAAGAGTGACTTCCACAGGACTTGTCTCAACACTTTGAGATCTTGAAGTCTATGCTCCCTCTAAATTTTGTGCCCATTCTCACTGAAACTACTCTGACTATGACCCTGAAGTTGTGCATGGTGACCCTGTCACCCCTGATACTGGTGTACTCAAAATCTGAGGCTATGCTCCCTCTGAGACTGCAACTGGAAACTCTACATCATCCTCAACTCCAACTCTCGACTCAAACGATCTCGCAAAATCCCTATTCTCCTAAAATCTAACATCTCTACTCACCACCACTCTCCTAAGTGGTGAAAAGTAGATGTGATAGGCTTTTGACATTTCTGAGTATCCAACTAGAATCCCTTGCTGGGTTGTGGGGTCTAGATTTTTCCTCCTCTCTGAGGGGACATGAGAGAAAGTCAAGCACCCAAATATCCTAATGTGCTTGACATCGAGCCTCCTATTAGTGAAGTCCTCCTTAAGAGTCATCTTCCCCAAAATCCTACGGGGGCTCTTGTTCTTCAGGTAAACTCTAGTAGCACATGCCTCTGCCTACAAGTACAAAGGAAAACTTTGATCATGCAAGATGGATCTTGCTACATTGGTAATGGACCGGTTCTTCCTCTTGGAAACCCCGTTCTATTGGGGGCTGTAAGGTACGGTCATCTGTCTCATGATGTCATGTTGTGCACAGAAGTCTACACACTGTCTCGAGGAATAATTTCCCCTGTTATCCGACCGCAAGACTTTTATCTTCTTTCCCGATTGGTTCTCCACAAGAGATATGAACTCTTAGAACCATGTGAAGACCTCACTCTTGGCCTTCAGGAAATAGATCCAAGTCTTCCTTGAGTAGTCATCAATAAATTTGAGATATTACTCACAACCACTCAAGGACCTCCGAGTCATGGGCCCACACACGTCTGTGTGTACCAAATCCAGTATCCCATCTGACCTGGTGTCACTGCTGGGGAATGATGCCTTGGAAAACTTGCCAAGTGCACACCCTATGCAAACATCCTGATTCTCTATGACGATCTGTGGCGCTCCGGTCACAACCTCTCTCAGTCCTCTAAGAGCCCTATGATGTAGGTGGGCCATCCCATAATTCCATAGCTCACATAAGTCTCTGTTGTTGTCACTACTCGTTGCCAATGCATGAAGTGGCTAAAAAAGTAATCTGAACAATTTCCCCTCTCTCACTCCAATCACCTGTCCTGAGGCTAGTGAAGACCCCCGAGGATGAATCAATACCTCAGTGCCTCTGAATGTCACCTCAAGACCTCTATCTTGGAGGGAGGAAACTGAAATCAAATTCTTGTTCATGCCAGGGACATAAAGAACGTCCGTGAAGGATATGGGTGGCATGCCATCTCTCTGAAAGGAAAATGTGCCAACCACTGCAACTCTAACAACTCTGTCATCTCCAAGAGAAATCTCAATCCTTACCTCGGTGTCTCTGAGATCAAAAAGGTGCTCTCGAAGCCCAATCATATGGCTTGAAGCCCCGCTATCAATATAATAGATACTAAGTGTCATCTTAACTGAAGTGAAGCATATGAGGAAAGAACACTCTCTCTGAAAATATGTTTGAAAGTCTATCTCCTCTATTGTAGCTATGATACCACCCTTCTTCTTATTCCTTCTCGGGCACTGTCCATAATAGTGCCCAAAATTGTTACAAAGAAAGAACTTCACTTTTCTCATATCTCTCTTCTGACCACTTCCCTGACCACTACTTCTCTCACCTCCTCCACTCCCCTATGGTGGGGCCCCAACCTTGGGACCCTGTCGACCCCCATGGTCGGCCTTCTTCTTTCCATTTGAGGAAAGAGAAAGATCCTCCTCACCTTGACCAATCTACTACTACTGCTACTGTCGCTGTCCAGAAGCCTCAACTGCAAGCCTAATCTTCTCCTGGACGAAGTCATCCCACATCCTCTCCCATGTAGGCATGACCTCCTTGGAAACTATTCCACATACAAATGGACCCCACAGTTTGGTGAAGCTATTCATAGCTTGCCTCACCAAATATTTAGGGTCAACAAACTTGTCGACGACTCCAAGCTTGTCTATGATCTGACTGAAGCGACCAAGGAATGAAGTTACTGACTCATCCTTGAGCATACGAATGGCCTTGAGTCGATCATGAAGAACCATCTTCTCGTTCTCATTGGAGCTCTCATATAACTTGCATAGAGATGCCCACATCTCATATGCAAAATCCTTCCCCGTCAAATGGGGTATGATATGGTCACAAACTGCGTCACAAATAGTTCTCTTCACCCTTTTTTTATTTTTCCTGAAATCTGCCACCAAGACGGGAGAAGTGAAAGGAATGGGGGGAACATCTACCTTGACTATATCCCATAGCTCAAGGTCCTCTAAGATGAAGACCATCTTCACCTTCCAAGGCGACTAATTTCTAGCCCCGGCTAGCCTGTCCTCAACTCACATATGAGATGTTGACATCTCTACCAAACCACAAACCCAAAATGATACTCACACTGTCTCACTCCTGTCAATACAGGTGTGAAGAGACAAGTGTAATCTGGCCTCACTCCTAACAAAATAGGTGTGAAAATAGGTCAACATCAAATCAACCTCACTCCTAATATGTAAGTGTTAAAAGAGATTGATGACTAGTTTCCAAACTGCCCAACTATCCTCTGAAAAATTCTTCCCTCTGACAACCACTGAATGAGTCAATGGCTGTCCTAAAAAATATTCAATAAATATATGTATGACAACCACTAAAATGTTGTCCCAACTGTCCAAAACTTCAGCCACCAAAGCTTTGATACCATGTGAAAAATCTAGGTCCTATCAAGCTTGCCTACTGGGGTTGTCTTTGACCATAGATAGGCTCTAAGTTTTCACTGTTTTCTAAAGTATTTGTTTCTCTTTTATAATTGCCAACAGTTCAAGAACTTATGATGATTTGTTACAGCTATGTTCTCAATTTTGGGTGCTCTAGCATGTCATTTTGGTAACCAGAAATTAGTAGATGCATCTCAAAATAAACATAACCCACCTAAACATAATTATTGTTGAAAATGAAACAGATCTAAGAGACTAATACATGCATTTGTAGACACAAGTATTTTTGGTCAACATGACCCTGGATAAAACCCCCCTTGGGAAAACCAGTTTGGAATGTAAGTGTATATATGAGGAAAGAAGAAGAGGGATTATAGCTAATACAATAAATGATAGAAACGGGTACAATAACAACTTGATCTGAGTTGATATACAAGTCCAAAACCTCCAAGAGCGTCCCAAAAAGGTCTTCCCAACATCTAAGCTGCCGAATCCATTGAATCTTCTCCAACTGCCTATTGTGAGCTCAAATATGGAAACCCCGTTGTAGTAATGAAGATCTATTGAATGGTTATCCTATGCAACTGATCTCACTTCAATCTGATGGCTAGAAGTCTCTCAAATACTAATGCACCCCAATCAGGCAATGTGCCCTCCTCAGAAGATGAACCTCTCCAGTAAATAAGTTAAGGCATATGATACAAGCCTCCCTCCATGAAAGCTAGCACCCAAGCTCAAGCAACCTCATAAAACTGACCTCATCCTCATCCTCCAAGAGCTCCTCTCTCAATTAACAAAATACCAAATGAAGAATGTGCCCTCCTTCACCCTTTGCGCCCCTCTTTGACATCCAAAAGGAAACCTAAAACATGAAGGTTTGAGATCATCTCATCTCCCATCTAATCAGTGGTTGAGATCTCCCCATTCATATTTAAGTCAATAACCCATTTTGGGTTAAGTTTCTGAAGTCAACTTTATGTCTCTAATTCACCCCCTTTGGGAATTAATAGTCACTTTTAGGCTAAAATGACTAAATTTCACTTTAGACAAAGTCAAAGTGAAATTAGACAAAAGTATAAGGTGCAAAGTGTAATGTCCTTTCCTCATCTGCTAAGGAGGTCATAAGAACATGGGGAACACCTCCTAAGGTACAAAACTCAAAAATCCAGTGTCTGCAACCTTAGTTGGGACACAGATCTGTGATTGTAACACCTTAACACAACACTTAGAAATTACAATTCATCAGTATT
The DNA here is from genome assembly GCA_009831015.1 of Picea engelmannii. Lineage (NCBI taxonomy): Eukaryota > Viridiplantae > Streptophyta > Pinopsida > Pinales > Pinaceae > Picea > Picea engelmannii. The sequence goes on along the minus strand of ML779578.1, from coordinate 657,453 downwards.
AAACCAGTATCTACTTCACAGAAAAACCCTAATTACAGAGCGTTGTAGTATTCAACCAGATCTAGTATGTTCAAGAACTAAGCACATCCACATAGGTCATATATAACATTCATCCATATTATTCAGCACTAAACTATCATATCAGGTTCATCTACTATCTAACATCGCACTAAGCATTGAATCACATAAACAAAAGAACAACCAAAAGCACAAATCATTCACAACATAGGATATATGTGGTTCACCCCCAGCCCGGGGCTATGTCCACCAAATCTTCGTCTTCTTTATTAGCTTCTTTCAATATTCTTACATGCACAGAGACTCAATATCAACTTCGCAAAGTACAGGAGATCTGTGTACTCTCCGCTAGATACTCCTTCCTTGAGTTATAGAAAAAATCCTTCCACAGTCTCTTACAATCACTTGCACTTAGCTCTGCAAGCCTCATAGTATACACACAACACTTAAAACTATTACTTGCACTTATCACAACTTACAACCCTTCGATCACATAGATCAAAATCTAGCACTTAGCACACTTATCTCTCTTCGATCACATAGATCGAACTTTAGCACTTAGCACACTTAGCACTCTTCGATCACATCAATCGAACTCTAGAACTTAACACACTTAGCACTCTTCAATCACATAGATCGAACTCTAGCACTTAGCACACTTAGTGACCCTTCTTACATCACCTATATTTCTATTTGTACATTACAAAATCGGGCCTAAAAATGGGTAAACCCATGGGCCGACATTCCCATACCTGTTACATAAGCTGAAAACCCACAAAGGCCCTAAAAAGGGCTGAGATCCCACAACCTCCACTTCGTCTTGCGCTCCTCCTTCGAAAACCTGTCAAATTCCAAAAAATAGGTCAAACATGACCAAGAATCCTCAAAACTTGGTCAAGAGAAAACACTAGGAGAAAATGAGAAAGCATGCACAACGTTCACCTTCTGCACCTACTTTATCTTTTAGCCTCCAACAATCACTTACCTCATCTATCCCTACTACCCACATTCTTGCCTACATTCATCCCACCTCCTCACTAGACACTTGTTCCCCCATCATTCTTTCTGTGAAAAATTAATCTTCTCTGTAACTGTTATCCATCCCTTGACGAGACAACGCTGAGCTATCCATCAAATATTCCCCCCCATGTCTTCAGTTGCAATTCCTTGCCCCACTGAACACACACGAAGAAACAGATGACAACGAGATCAAATGGCCAAGACAGTAAGCCAAATTATTGGGGTGGCCTTACTAACATGTGTACCCAGCTCAAAGATCAAAGGAAAGGGAGTGCATATACCAATAGACGAAGAGACGGAGGAAGCACCAACAAAACTCAACAATATTGTATACTATTATTTTATTTAGATGTTTTCTATTTTTAGTCATACATTATGAGAAGTCCAACGGTTTACAATTGTGACATATTTTGAATAAATACATAGATTTAAGATCTATTCAAGGCTGCTTCTTTTCGAATGTAATAGAGAAAATCTTTTTGAGTATTAATACAAGTGCAGACAAAGATTCTAAATTTCGTTCAATTTGAGTTATGTGTTTCCTATGTGTTTCCATTTCTCTGAATTTCTTTCTGTAATTAAGAGTGATTGATTGCAGTTTAGAATTACATCTATTGTGATTATATCATACCAGAAGTTCATTTAGTAAAAAACTTTTCCTCTATTATTACTGTGAGTAAAACAAGACCTGTGATCTGTGTGAATTACTACATTTGTATATCCTGTTCAAGGGTTCATCTTCTACTTTTCTTCTACGACAAACAAGGTGATACTTATCTATAATTGATACCTAACTTTGTTTAATAGTTTTGTAAATCTTTCTACATCATTTGACATTATATTTGCGACTCATATAATAAGATACAACCTCTGTACTGTCTTATTATTAATTTCATTGAAAGATATTTTCTTAAAAAACTGAAGGTAGAAAAGGCACTCATAATTTTTTTTTATTTAAAACCTTTGATGCCTGACATTATTCTTTGAGCCTTAGAATCAATCTCAAGAATAACACCTTCTCTGAATCAATTCATTGAGTCAGTCCACCATGTCATTTTTGGATGACTAGGCCATAAAAATGGTTTTAAGACTTAGGGATTCATTTTTGGGATCCTCTCCAAGAAGAATGAAACTAGGATGGAGCCATAGCCAAATTGTTTTTGTTAGCCTATCTTGTGGTTTTTCAACTATTCCTTCATGTTTTGCAATACACCAAACACCAATCAAACATTGTTAGGTTGAGACACTCTAAAGAATACTAGATGTTCCCCTTCGAAACTATATGTAGGTTTGTCAAGCCTCATACTTGGGTATTAGTAAATATGATGGTGCAGAGAGGTAGGTCCCTCACACCTCTAATTGAAAAATTGTTGCTAATGTTTATAACCCCTAGATGGTATAACCCCACAATATAGTGACTAATCAACCAATTCGACCCACCTGATAGGATCATCGATTCCCCACACCGCGATAAACTAGTGATGAAGTGTATTTCCTCTACCTCGATACTTAGGTAATGATTTATCACTTCAAATTATTTCTAGTCTAGTTTCCAAAACCTCAAAATTTTAAGGTACCATACCATATATATTATAATAGTTGAAAACATAAATATTGAAAATGATAACAACATAACAACACAATAGATTAAACCACAACACCAAAATAATACCTTTATTGATAGGAAACAATGTTCACTTTCCTATTCGAGGGGGAAACTTACAACATAATAGATCTTTATTACAATAATTCTCAAGCCCTCGACTCCTATTTATACTAATGATATCTATCAAAATAACAATCTAGAGGAAGATCTTCTAGAAGCATAAGATTATATTAGGTATTCTTACATTTGACTTATTCTTCCTTATTACTAGGCCTTATTAATATTGTCCTTTTTTACATGGAAAATATATTATTCTACCTATGTGATGGGTTAGGGAGGTTAGGTCCCTGACATGCCATCCCCCTTAAAAAAACATCCTTGTCCTTAAGGCTTGAGACGTGAAAATTGTTGTAGAATGGTAACTGGCTCCTAGTTGGCATCGAATGGAGTTGTATATTTCTATTGTACTAACACTTCCTTGATGGTGCACTGACGGAGATGATGCTCACATTGATCCAAGACTGATTTTGTATAGAACCAAATGGATCCTTCTTCATCCAACTTCAGAAGAATAGTTTGAGTTTGACACTTAGTTCCAATCACCTTTTTCAAGAAAGAGACATGAAAAATAGGATGGATCTTAGAATGACTGGGAAAAGATAACTAATAGGCCACTTGTACCAATCTCTTGATAACTGTATAAGGACAATAAAAGTTGTGTGCCATTTTCTAAAAATGTTCAACCTTGAGTGAAGTCTTCTTATAAGGTTGCAGTCGAAGAAACACCTGGTCCCCTTCAACAAATTGACGTTCTGAGTGACCTTGGTATGCTCGTTGCGTCATTCGATTCTAAGCCATGGACAAATTCTCTTTGAGGGTACATAGAATAGCCTCTTGAACTATAAGAGTTTGGTCAACCTCCTGGACCTTCGAGACATTGGGCATGCATCATAGAACTAAAGGTGGCTTTTGACCATATACTGCTTCAAAAGGAGTCATGCAAGTAGTTGTATGGTAAAAAGTGTTGTACCACCATTTAGCTATTGGTAACTATTAAGCCCACTGATTTTTCCGTTCATATGCAAGAAACCACAAATATGTTTCCAAACGCTTGTTGAAAAATTTAGTTTTACCATCAGTCTAGGGATGATAGGAGGTGCTGAAATGCAATTGTGTGCCTTGTAACTTGAAACATTATTTCCAAAAATTGCCAGTGAAAGTGGGATCTCTATCAGAAACGATAGAATAAGGCATGGCATAAATATTGAAGATATGACCCATGAAACATTGAGCCACAGTGGAGGTAGTGAATGTAAAGACCGGTTTTAAATTAACATCTACTAATTCTACCAAATGTACAGTAATTTCTACTAGGTTTATAAAAGAAGAATAATTCCAAATTTCCTCAACATTTACGCAAGTAAAATTTATCAATGAGTAATAAATCTAATTAAAACAATGCATAAATTTGAATTAAATACCTTAAATCTGATGCTAATAATCCTTCCTGTTGTCCGCAGCTTGCTTCCTTCCCACTTATTTAGAACACTACCCAAAACCGTCCTCCCTGCCGACTAGTTAGCTCCCTAGCCCCAGGATATCAACGGATATCCTGGCCCTCCGAGCCCAAAACCCCCAGCAACCCCGGTGCACTGCTACAATCCAAACTCGCAAAATCCCACTCTCCCTGCAATACTCAGAGCTCCCAAAATCCTTCTCCACTCCCGTAGAATCATCCTCCCCACCAACTCATTTCCTTCCTTATCCCTCCTTCACTGACACTCCTCCCCCATTAACTCCCTACCTAACTCCTTTATTACCCCTTATCCTCCCGCCGTTAATACCCTTATCCCTCCTTTATTACTTTATCCTCATGTATTTAATATGTTATCCCTTGTGGGATACGTAACCTAATTTAAT
>ML779578.1:583902-645258 GCA_009831015.1 Picea engelmannii | reverse complement strand
AATTAATTAATAATTAAATTAATCATTAACCATCATGAACAACTATTTAATAATAATCAATTAGAAATGTTATTTTAAGACATAAATATAGTTTAGCTAATCTTTTAGGATTATATTATTAAATTAATTATACTTAATAATCAACGGTCGTTACAGTGAATGGGTGTTGAAGAGCACAGAAATGAGCATACTTGGAAAGACGATCAACTACCACCATGATGACTGACTTATTTCTTGATTTTAGTGGGTGGGATCAAAAGTGGTTTTAGTGTTCCTAGGGATTTGACTGTTTTTCCCTTTCTGCATTCAAAGACATCACATTCTGCCACAAAAGTGTGAATTCCCTATTTCATGCCATCCCATAAAAAAGAACATTTGACCATGTCATAGGTTTTGGCAAACTTCGAGTGCCCAACTATGGGTGTAGCATGAAGCTCAGAAATTGTCGTGGATTTAAGTTGTGACTATTTACTTAAATACATACGACCTTTGTATCGAAGATCATGATTTTACCAAGATTACCCTGAGGAAAATATAGAATTGTCTTTCAATTGTTGGATCAGACTCAAATTTTTGGGATCTTGTAGCCATTCCTGGTGAACAACTTGGAGCCAATATGGTACAATGAAGGAGAGGGAAAAATGGGACCCTTCATTTTCATATTTTCTTGAAAGAGCATCAACAACCACATTATCTTTTCATTTCTTTTAAATGATCTAATAATCATATCCAAAGATCCTAGACACCCATTTTTGTTTCTCCACAGATGAAATACGTTTCTCCAGAAACTACTTGAGGCTCTGATGATATTTCTTAATTTGGAAGTGTTTCCCCAATAGATAAGGGAGTCATAGATCCAATGCATGCACAATATCCAAAATTTTCTTTTCATAGATTGATTGCCACAAATTTCACTCTGACAGTTGTTTGTTGATAAAAATCAAAGGCTGACCATCTTGCATAAGGACTACTCAATTTCCTCTCTGAGACGCATCACATTCCAGGACAAAGGTCTGTGTGAAGTTAGGAAGGGCCAAGACTAGAGTGGTGCACATAGCCGCCTTCAAGGCTTAAAAGGAATGATGATATGTTGGAGTATAAGTGAAAGAATCATTTTTAAGGAGCGCAGTGAGAGGCACTGCAATATTTCCATAATTCTTAAAAAACTTGCAATAATATCATGTTAAACCCAGAAAACCATGCAATATTTTGAGAGTCTTATGGTGAGGCCAATCCAACATAGCTTCGATATTCCTAGGATCAACCCTGACACCCACCTCGCCAACACTATGACTAAAGTGTTGGGGTAAGAAAAAGGTATAAATATTCTCCTTGTTACCTTGGTTTATGATATATTATTTGTTGACTTTTTTATTAGTTTGAAGTAATTAGGGAAGAAAATGATTAAAAAGATTTTGAAAATAATATTAAATGATATTATATATTTTCTAAACTTTGGTTTGAATTTCTTTGATTTATGCAGAAATGGACGATTGTTGTTAATTGAGGATAATCAAGAAGATCGTGAATATGCACAAACCATTGAAGATCGAAGAAATCAGGCACAAAACGGTTCAAAGGAAGATTGATTTTTATCTTGCAATCTTAATAAATAGTGAAAGAAATATCGAGGATCTCTCAATCCTCAAGATAGATTAATTTACTTTTGTTATTGTAATATATAAGGAAGAGTGAACGATAGAGAGAGATACCAGAATTCAGATCTCTTAATTGTTGACACTCTGTACAACAATCCAGTTGTAAATGACTTATCAATTATGAAATTAATGGAAGCTTCAAGCATTTTGATCATTTCCCTGTACTGAGTTTTTCATAACAGTATCTTTTGAAGAACGTGGGCCCAGTTGACATGAGCTATTGTCTTATCTGCAATCTTATCGATTCTATTATAATTCTGTGATTTGATATTTCGTTCAACAATTAGAATAGATTCATTAATGTGTTGATTCTATTATGAATTGGTTGTGTTATTCCATTCACAGAGAGTTGATTATCAATTGATGTTCCAATGTCGATTGTTGTCAATTTATCGCTTGTGGATTCTTTTCATTAAATTCGCATCTTCTATTCCTTTCATTAAATTCACATTTGATGTTCCTTCTTAAATCTCAGTAGATCGTTGTTCCTTTCAATTAGATTAATTAATCACTATTATTTGAGAGATTGATTCATTAGTGTTTTTTTAGATTAAATTGTTTTTTCTTGGATCGATGAATGAGTTTAGTAATGAGTTCATGTTTTGTTTCATGGTGTGTTATTTCCCAAAATATATTTTTTGTTGATTGAGTTATTAGTTTTAGAGTTCATAGTTAATGTGTAAAGAACTTGATTATTACAGCAATTAGATAGATCTAGATTTGTTGTAACTAAATTATCTACAGGATTTAAACCTATAAAACCTATTTGCATAGACTTTACTGACAATCTTGAGAGAAAAGACGAATCCTCGGTTGATAAAATTAATGTTAGATGATGGTTGTTTTTAGGACATTTTTAGAACCCAACATTTTGGCACCGTTTGCTGGGAGATTTTCAAGGATAGTATAGGTTGTGTCTCTAAAAGGATGAGGTATTGAAAATGAAAGGTAAGAACCTACGTAGGAAACAAGTAAAATGATTTTTCCAACTCCTACCTTCAACTGATGCATAGAGGTTACATAGGTGCATAGAAGTTGTGTTAGTGCGTATGAATAAGAAGAAAGAACCTAAAAAATAAAAACCCTTACCAAAAACTACAAACTCACAGGGCCTAGTGCCCCCTGGAAGGAGCACTTTTGTATACGAAATTATCCAAAAAGATGAATATCAAGCCTCGGTTGGACCTCGAAAAGGTTCTACCCAAGTCCCTCAAGAAAAAAATTCACCAACTGCAGCTCACACTGAGGTTTATCATGGAACTGAATAAAGTTTCCAAAATACACATACTCCACTTTTCAGTCCTTTAGGTGAGGTAAATTCCTGTAATTTGAGAGAAGGAGAAGGGGAGACCAGTGGAATTGCTAAGGAAAAACCACAATCACCTAAAATTGGATCTCCTCTGATTCTTGTAGGAGAAGGAATACCTGAAATCCCAGACATAGGTAGCATGGCCAAACCTCCAAAGGGAACAAGTAATCATCCAACCCGAGTAGAACACCCAAACCAAGAAATCCCTGAGGGTTATTGGCACATTTTCAACCAAATGGCTCAAAAATATTAGTCATGGCCCTATAATTCCACTTTGGAATATCCTATAGTTGATATGGTTGCTAATACCCCAATGAAAGCCATTCCACTACAAAATCCTCCAGCCTTTAATGGATTGATCTCATGGTACCCTGGTGCATTCCTATTTGAATTTGATTTACTATGTAGAGGCTATGGATATACCTCCGAACCCCAGAAACTAAATCTATTTCCTTCCACTTTGAAACGAGCAACTTTACGATGGTTTATGGGACTAGGGGGAGGAACTATAAAATTATGGGACGAAATGAAACAAGCCTTCCTTATGAAATATCAAGACTACTATAGAACCAGGGATTTAAAGGATGAAATATTTAAAATGGTTGCAAAATAAAATGAAACACTAGAAGAATATGTTGAAATATTTCAATATAAACTGTAGAGATCACCTTACGAAACACTACTAGGTGAGGTACTTAAAGCCACTCTAATAAAATGTTGGAAGGATGAATGGGTAGAGAGATTAAATTTGATGGGAAAAAGGTGATATTTATAAAGAAATGTATGATGAAATTGTCCAATTGTGTATCAAGTGTTCACGCGGTAGTACATGAACCAGATCGGAAATATGAGGCCCCATCACCAGAAGTAGTGACATTACTAGAGGAACTGTCACCCGAGCAGAAATTGGTAATCTTTTGGAAAATTTTAAAACTAACATTTTGGGTAAATTAACTATGCAATTGGATGTTCTGCAGGCTAAACAGAGACAAGCAGAGGAAGAACACTCATTGGATGTATTATGTCCATGGTGCATGAAGAAGCATAGTCCAAGGGAGTGCCCCCTAGACATGGTTCGAACCTGCGCTATCTATGCCAAAGATCATGCGACAGAAAAATGTCCATCACTTACAAGACTAAAGGTTGTCTTTAAAGAAGAATAAGAGGAAAGAAAACTGATATATCTGATGGCTCAGTGTTTCCAATGGCAGGCTGGTCCCCCAGGTACGCTATAAGATCCTTCTTCTTTCTTTCCTAGACAATACAATCAACAACATAATCATGGAAACACATGGCAAGGCCAACCATTTGTTAACCCAAACTAGAAGTCCCAACAATATCCTACTACACCCTAGCCAAACTAACTGGTTTCCACTCCTACCTGGCCTAACTTGCAATACTCTACTCCATTTTGGCATAATTCAAATAATAGCCCCTATCCTTCATAGTATACTAGAACAACTACCCAAGGTCCCAATTGGACTCAAAACTGGCAACGCCCCATGAGACTTCCCAATCAACCTATGGGAATGGATCCTCAAGCTCAGCCCACTTTACAAGCTCCACTTCAATTACCCCAAAATCCACAACCTCAAATGTTCCCTCAACTACCAGCTCGACCAAACTAGAATCTTAATAATAGACCAGCCCAACTCACGCAAATTGTCAAGAATTTGGAGGGTGAAACAAAATCTGTAGGATGCAAAGAACTTTGGTTGAGGTCGAGGCATGTAATTTCTCCTGAGGAAAGTAACATTCATCAAGAACAAGAGAATGAAAATGATATGCAACCAACAATAAAATCATTGACTGTGGTTATAACAGAAGAATCAGAACAAGGGGGAAATACAGTGGAGCAACAAAATCTTGATAAAGGCGCAATTTCTCCTCCCCCATTTGCCAAAAGGATAATGATAGAAAAACCAAACTTATATCCCAACTTTGATATCATCGGGGAACTAAAAGATCTATGTGTTAAAATACCACTCCTATAGGGTTTACAACATATTCCCATTTATGCAAAAATGATTAAAGAATTATGTGGAAAAAAACACGGAAGGAAAACTAAGAATCCATCAATTGTTCATGTGGTAGGAACTTTATCCAATCGTATTCTAGGAAAAAAGGAGCCAGTAAAATATGCAGACCCAGGAAATCCCATGGTAATAGTTGAAATACAGTGTTGATTTTTCCCAAATACACTGGTGGGTTTGGGAGAATCCATCAATATTCTAACCACCGAGACCTGTAATGTCCTGGGTATCACCTCCTTCAAACCTACTTCAAATCTGTTAGAATTGGCTGATAGATCGGTGGTTAAACTAGTAGGAACATTACAAGACATAGAAGTCTTGGTCGAATCTTGGGATAACACAACTGATTTTCTAGTTATTAACCCAAGAAGTAGACTAGATGGACATCTCTTAATATTAGGGATATTGTGGCTAGAAACAACAGATGCATACATAGGATGTCACACATGCAACATGACTATTGCTAGAGAAAGTGCTATAATGAACCTTATCTTGTATCCTCCAGCTAAACCAAGTCTGAATATCATACACCAGAATTTGCAACCACCTAGGTATCCAGAAGAAAACCTACGCCCTCCTCTCACACTAGAAGAATCTCTTGGGCTCAAAAACCAACTAGAATATGATGTGATCAACAACTTCATTAACAACCCAACTGTTATAGGTAACCCAACATGCCAAATGGTAAAATTCATTTTATATAATGAAGCGTAGGGAGATCCTTTGGAAGCCTTGATGGAGCAACACATTCCCACTACCACTGTCCATAACAACATTGTATTTGAAATCGCACTAGGAAGATTTTTGAATATTAACACCAATTTGAATGACCAACAAAAGTAAAAATTAATCCAGATCCTTTCTAAATACCAACATGATTTTCCTTGAGAGTATCCTGACATGAAGGGCATTGATCCCCAACTATGTACACATCATATCTATATCGAAAAAGATACCCAACCGATCCGAAAACCCCAACGAAGATTAAACCCTCATCTCAGAGACATTGTCAAAGAAGAATTACATAAACTGTTGGATGTAGATTTCATATATCCTATTTTAGATAGCCAGTGGGTCTCCCCATTGGTAATCATACCTAAAAACAATGGTAAGTGGCGATTCTGTGTGGAATACAAAGAACTCAATAAAGTTACCCAGAAGGACCATTTCCCCCTACCTTTTATTGATCATCCTTCCTAGATGGCTTTAGAGGTTATAATCAAATTCAGATTTCTCTGGAAGACCAGGATAAAACTACATTTACATGTCCTTGGGGTACCTTTTCATATCAATTATTTCCCTTTGGGTTATGTAATGCTCCAGCTACATTCCAACAAGCTATTTTAAGCATATTTTCTTATTTAATTAAAGAAGGACTTGAAGTTTACATGGGTAGTTTTACCCCTTATGGCACTGACTTTGATCAAGATTTAAGCAATTTGGAGAAGGTACTAGAATGATGCATTGCTACCAGGCTATGTTTGAGTCATGATAAATTTCATATGAAGATGACTGAAGGTGTGGTACTAGGACACTATGTTTCTACAGATGGAATCAAGGTAGACCCAACAAAGATAGAGGTAATCCTTAAATTGCCTACACCTCATACACATATCGAGATACATAGTTTCCTTAGTTGTATAGGATATTATTTCAGATTCATAGAGAGTTTTTCAAGAATAGTTGCACCTTTACATGATTTAACTGGTAATGTGGAATTTCAGTGGTCTGATAAGTGTGATGTTGCATTTGCAAATATTATAAGGTTAATTTCAAAAACACCAGTGATGAGAGGACCAAACTGGAAGTTACCATTTCAAATCTCTTTAGACACATCGGATGTCACTATAGGCGCCATCCTTGGACATGAAGAAGACAATAAAACTTATGCTATTTATTTTATTAGAAAAAATCTTACCCCTCCTGAATTAAATTACACAGTAACAAAAAAATAATTTTTAGTTGTTATACATGATATTAATAAATTTTGACACTACATAACATGATATCCAGTATTTTTGTATACTGATCACTCTGTTATTATATATTTAGCCAAAAAACCAATTACTAATGGATGGGTTACTCGATGGTTATTGTTGTTGCAGGAATTCAACATCACCTTTAAGGATCAGCCAGGAAGAGAAAATCTTGTTGCATATTTCTTGTCTCGTATACCCAAGACAAATAACTCTTTGACAGTCGAAGACCAATTTCTAGACGAACATTTATTTGTTGTGACTATTAATATGCCTTGGTACACTGATGTGGCGAGTTATCTGGCAATTGGGAAATTTCCAGTGCACCTTTCATCAAGAGAAAGGAAATTAATTGTTTAGTGTAGTGCACGTTTCACCCGGATTGGTGGATATCGTTTCCACATAGGGTATGATCTTCAAATCTGAACATGTATTAGAGAGGATGAAATTCATGATGTCTTGAAGGAGTGTCATTATGATCCCTATGGAGGACATTTTGCAGACCGCATAACTAGGCATAAGGTTTTACATATGGGTTATTATTGGCCCTCGATATTTAAAAATTCAAAGAAGTATGTCCAGGCCTTTGGTAGCTGTCAAAGGATGGGCCGACCAGGCCAGGCTGATGAAATTCCCCCACAACCACAAGTGGTGGAAAAACCTTTCGAGAGATGGGCACTGGATTTTTTTTGTCCCTTTAACCCAAAATCAATCCAAAAATCTTATATACTAGTTGCAACAGACTATATGACCAAGTGGGTAGAAGAATTAGCCTTTCCAAACACAACTGAGGAAGCAATCATTAAATTTCTCTTTGAACTATTTGTATGCTATGGATTACCCAGGGAAAAAATCACAGATGGAGGGTCACAATTTACAACACATAAAATTTCAGCCACTCTGCTAAATTATCCCATTGAACATAGGGTTACATCCCCATACTACCCCCAGGAAAATGGACAAGTGAAAAGTACCAATAAATTCTTGGAGGAAGTCTTGACAAAAACAGTCTCAACAAAATGTCAAAATTGGGCAACCGAGCTTCCAAATGCCTTATGGGACTATCACACAAAATCGCGTAACACTATTGGCTACTCTCTTGATCACCTAGTCTTTGGAAAAGAGCCTATATTTCCAATTGAATTTGAGATCAAGACTCTAAAAATGGCTCAGGAAATTGGAATGGATCTTACGGAAGCACATACGTAGTGCTTGCAGCAACTCAATGATTTAGATGTAGCACGCTTGTTTTCCCTTTAGTTCACAACTATTATTCAACAACAAAGATCTAGGTGGCACGATGAGCATATCAAGAAAAAATCCTTCCAAAAAGGTGACTGGGCACTTCTTTATGATTCCATATTTCAGGATTTCCCTAGGAAGCTGCAGACAAGGTGGTTGGGACCGTATGAAATCAAGGAATTCCATGATAATGGCATTGCCACTTTAGTTACCATTGACAAGTCTGGTTCTCCTTTTATGGTAAATAGCCATCGACTATGGCTCTACCATCAACCACTTTCAAAAGAATCCTTATGCCAAGAAGTAAGTAATGATCCTATTGTTCATATTTTAGTTGGTTGGGAAGGTAACCCAACAGCTTCAGCTCCATGAAATTGTCGTTTTTTCCAGCACTGTACATATTGTATATATTTTTTTCTTTGAATATTTGATTGAGCTTTTTAAACTTTTTTCACTTTCTAGGGAAGTCACTATAAAGAGATTTGAAGAACAAAGACTAGAAAGGATGTAAAATATGATTGTCACTCTTTTTTGTTCCTTATTAAAAAATTGCTCTTGTTTCACTTTGAAAAATCCATCAAATATAAACCTTGTTTTTTTATACAGGAGATGAATATGTCATGTTTCACAACATAAGTCGAACACTGCACTCAAAATATGCACGACTGTGACTGTAGTAAATAAAAATGAATGCATGAAGCTGTAAACCATCCAATATATTTTATTCCCCTGATCATTGAATAAACCTACCCGTAAAATTAAATGAATTTAGTTGATGACTAATCAATCCTGGATTCGCCAAAATAAAAATTTCTTTATGCAAGATGTATCCAATTACTTAATTATATGGTTCAATTTGAACATCATCGTCATATTCCTCTAAAATAAACACTGTCGTTCCCTTTGTTGTGATTGTTGTTCCCTTTGCGGGTAGTGTCGTTCATTCGAACGTAACAGCTGTTGTTTCCTTTGTTGCGATTTTTGTTCCCTTTGTGGGTAGTGTCGTTCATTCAAACGCAACATTTTTTGTTCCCTTTTTTGCGATTTATTTTCCCTTTGTGGGTAGTGTCATTCATTCAAATGTAACAATTGTCGTTCCCTCTGTTGTGATTGTTGTTCCCTTTGTGGGCAACGTCGTTCATTCAAACATAATAGATGTCATTCCCTTTGTTGCGATTGATGTTCCCTTTGGGGGCTAATGCCATCCATTCAAAAGAAACAATTGTTGTTCCCTTTGCAATTGTTCCTGTTGTTGTTTCTTTCCCTTGAAAGCAACGATTTTGGTTTCCACCAACAACACATGTCGTTATTATAACTACTCCTTATACGTTTAACTATTCCTTTGGGTATGAAATTCACTAACTAATTTTGTACATCATCACTTCTAATTATCATGGAAACAATTTCTTATTTTCTTTTTGAGGAATATCTAGCGTACCTTATCAAATTGTTTATGGTTGATTCTTCTGAATTATCTTAATATTGTTCATAATCCATAACTGCCATAATTCCTTTCTTTTCCCTATATATATAAATATACTCAAATGATAACTTTCCTTCACATCATAACAAGGAGTCTAAGGAACATTTTTACTTGGCATTCTTACACTTCTTACACCATCCCACACTCTTAAGGAGTATATGATCCTCCCTTAATAAATCCTAAAAAAAATAAAATAATAATAATAATAATAAATCAAAAAATAAAAATATAATAAAAAATAAATCCTTCTCTCAAAAAGGATAGGGGGTCTCATCATGATCCAACCTACCATGATCATAAGAGATTAACCTAAGTGACATTCCCACTATGGCTACCACACCAGGGCAATGGCCTCTGAAATTTAGGGTCAAAGGACAAGAGGTCTCATCACGAGCCAACTTGTTAAGTTTGTTATGATCTAGTGAGTGGCATTGTTGTTATCTGGCTACCAAAACAAGATAGTGGCCTTTTTGGAGAAGACTATTCAAACTATTTATTGAGGATACTGCCTCATCTATGGGTTAAATGGAAACCCTGTCGAGGCTATGGAAACCTACTGGCAGTAGTGGCTCTGCCTATGGTATTGAAGTTTATCTTAATTTGCTAAGGTTTTATTGTGCTCATAGACTTCCTTTCTTAAAAAAAAGAGGCTATCATTCTTGCTATATTCAACACAAGGGAGGATAATAAAATTATGACACATGGCATATTTATAAAACTTGGACATATTAGGAATATTCATAATTTCTTCCTTAACACTTTGGATATTGGTATTTGGGCCTGCACTTTCCACAAAAGATGTGATTATCATTCATGATTAAAATTACGTTTCCTTGGAAATTATTAACGGTTGTTCTCCCAACGTCAGCGGTGTTGGCCCTCGACCAAGTTTTGGGGAATCTTTGGTCAGATTTGGCCCACTTTTGGACCTCGAAACCTTGGTCAAGGAAGGAGCACCCAAGAAGAGCTGAGATTGAAGATATCACCGATTTTGAAGGTTAAGTGGACCTAGTAAAGGGTCCTCTAGGGTTTTGTAACGGGTTTTTGAGGAATTCGACCCATGGGATTTTTCCATGATTAGGCCTTATTATAAGGGGTTATAAAATATAAATAAAGAAGAATGTATTGTAGAAGTAGATAGCAAGAGAACTGAAGGTAGTTCTATGTGAATAGAGTTTCTTTGTAGAAAGGAATGTATGTGCATTAAGGCTCTATGCTCGATAGAGAGTTGGCTCTGTGCATTGACCTAGTTTTGGAAGGAGGATCTAGTGCTCTATGTGCAGATCTCTTGTCTGGTGTGAATCTTGACTCTATGGCTTAGTGCACAGGAGCGAATGAATGTAAGATTGTAACGAATAATAAAGAGGTGAAGTCGTTGGTGGACGTAGCCCCACACTAGGGTGAACCACGTATATCTGGTGTCTCTGGTTTTCTCTATGTTGTGTTATTTATGTTATGAATATTCTTAGTGATTTGATTATGATGTATAATAGATATATCTCTAGTTGCTTAAGTGCTTTACTTGTGTTAAGGGTAAATAAATACTAGATCTAACTTATCATGCTAAGTGCTTAGGGTATATAATCATTCATTGCTACTGCGCCGATCTATCTTTGATTATGCTCTATGTTGTTGAGAAAATAAATCATGTCACCTTATAAGTGTTAATAGAACGTTCTATGAAGTGATTTTATCACATATCTGTGTCCCAACCTGGTTACAGATACCTATGTCCTGTAACACCCCCTGCTTCTACCTCGGGTGAGACTTCGCCTGATTTGCAGGTGTTTCCGAAAGGGTCAGTAGTTGGGGTTTTTTTTGTGCCCTGTCAAGAGTTGAACCTTGGGTCTACCCCTTTGCCAACAAATGGTTCCATTTTTGGGACCTGAAAACTGTGATTGCTAGGAACTAAAGTAAAGAAAAAGATAATATATATGCATATATATACTGCTGAAGTGCTCAATAATCTACTTGACTTGTGAAGCTTTGTGCTAAGAAAGTAAGTTGATATGAAGAAAAGAGGTAAGACCCTAAAGAGGTAAAGCTTTGTGCTTTGGCAAGAGAAAGATAAGTGATTTTTTTTTTTTGAAAGCATGAACTTAAGTATGTTTAACAAGTTATGTCCTAGTTTGAAGGCTAGGGCACAGTTGAAAGAAAGAGTTGATTTGAGTAAATTTAATGTAAATGAAGAAAGATATGTTATTCCTATCTATAGAAAGATGTTTTGGACTAATAAGTGGATGCATGAACCTAGAAAGAATTTTTGCAGATTGTAGGTCCAACACTATGATCCTAGGGGAAGTGTGCGGTACCGAAAAGGTTGGGGAACATTTAAGAGAAAAAGAGGATTGACTTTGTGTTATAACTGTAGAAGGTCGGGACATATTTCTAGTGAATGTTCTGAGGTAGCCATATTTGTATTTGTTGTAATATTATTGGTCATGAGCTTGAGGATTGTCCAATGATTATTGCTAAAGTTGAAGGGATGAACATAAGACAAGAAAACTGTGAAGAAATTTAAGAGACTAAGTGTTATAAAAACAGGACCGTGGAGAAATAAAATAAAACAAATGCGGAAACAAAAAACATAAGATACACAATACAATAGAGACATAGATTTACGTGGTTCACCCAGTGTGGGCTATGTCCACCAAAGAAATTGCCAGGTCCTTCCTTTATTATTATCCAACAAATTAAGGGATATAACCTACAACAACACCTATTGTAACTTCCTCTTCTTTCTCTCATAGTCTCCTCTCTCAGGAAACAATACTCTCCATAAGGCATAGCTGCAATACATTTCCCTCATAACAGAGGGTTGCCTTCTAGGGAAAAAAACCCTAACATAATTTATATCGTTATATTTGCGACGTTATAATGAATGGTTCAGATTTACAATGAAATTACAATATACATTTACAAGGAAATATTTCCTTCGGGGGCTTCGCCCCCAACCCCCCCAGCTAAGGGAATAGCCTCCCCCGGACCCCGTAGAGGGGGTACCCCCCCTCTACACTCCCTCGTGTGGAAGAGTGTACATACTTATGGGCTATAAAGTCTTCATGGAGTATAAACACGGCTTAAATTAAGGACCTCTGAATTAGGAAGATAATCAGGCTCCACAACCAACAATCTCCCACTTGGAGACTGATCTCAACAACTCCACCGCTATTGTATATGCTAGACTCTAAATCTTCTTGGACTTGGAAAATTTCTCATCTTCATATTCATTCTTGAAGACCAACTAAAACTGAGCAGGAACTCAGTTTCTCTCTGGTTGCTCCCTTTGTTAACATGTCTGTAGGATTCTGGCTAGTGTGTATCTTTTCCAACTTCAAATGTCCATCTTCCAAGGCAGGTCATATGAAATCATACCTCAACTGTATATTCTTAGTATTTGAATGGAAGGCTGAGTTCTTTGCAAGATGAATTACACTCTCACTGTCACATTACAAACTACTATTATCTTGTTTCTTTCCCAATTCCTCCATAAACCTTTGTAACCAAATCATCTCTTTACTAGCCTCTGTAGTAGCAACATACTCTGCCTCTGTTGTTGAAAGTGTAACAACCTTTTGCAGTTTCGAAATCCAATTTACTGTTGTTCCACCTATAATAAAAACATACCCTGTGGTGCTCCTCTTGTTGTCCTTATCACCTGTCATTTCTGAATCAACATATCCCTGTAGAAAAGTGTCTGAACCTCCAAAACATAATGCATGAGTAGCAATACCTTTCAAATACCTGAGAATCCACTTTACTGCCTCCCAATGTTCTTTACCTGGATTGTTCAGATACCTACTCACAACTCCCACTGCATGTGCAATATCTGGTCTTATGCAAACCATTCCATACATCAAGCTACCAACTACTGATGAATAAGGGACCCTAGACATGTATTTTATCTCCTTCTATGTCTTGGGACACATTTCCTTAGTTAATTTTAAATTTCTGGCCAAAGGTGTACTACCTAGTTTTTCATTCTACATTCTAAACCTCCCCAACACCTTCTCTATGTACTCACCCAGAGACAATGTCAATTTGTGATTTTTTAGGTCTCTTATTATTCTCATGCCAAGGATTTTCTTTGCAACACCCAAATCCTTCATTACAAATGAATTGGCTAATTTATTCTTGAGCATATTTATATCCTACATATTAGACCATGCAACAAGCATGCCATCTACATACAATAGCAAGATAATAGAGCTTCCATTTTCTAGCCTTTTAAAATAAAAACAATGATCGAAATGACATCTACTATAACCCTGTTCTATATTAAACCTATCAAACTTCAAATACCACTTACTTGGAGCTTGATTTAGGCCATACAAGCTCTTCTTCAACCTGCATACCGAATTCTCCTTCCCTTTGACTTCATACCCTTGTGGTTGCTGCATATAAATCTCTTCCTCCAAATCCCCATGGAGAAAATATTTTTTTACATCTAACTGTTCAAGATGAAAATCTTCTACTGGCACAAGACTTAAAATAGTCCTAATTGAAGTCATTTTAACAACAGGAGAAAATATTTCATCAAAATCTATATCTTTCTTTTGTGCAAACCCCTTTACAACAAGTCTAGCCTTGTATCGCTTTTCTCTTCCATCTTCTTCCTTCAACTTGTAAACCCATTCATTCTGAAAGGCTCTTTTTCCCACAGACAACTGAACCAAGTCCCAAGTCTAGTTATTTTCCAAGGAATCCATTTCCTCTTTCATGCCTTTCTCCCACTTCTTTTTGGTGTCTACCTGCATTGCCTCTTTATAACATTTTGGTTCACCAGAATCAGTCAACAATAAATAATACAATGAAGGAGAGTGTCATTCAGGGGGTATACTTAACCTAGTAGATCTTCTAACAACACTTGCAAGTGTTTGAGGTACATGCTTCTCTTGTTGTTGTACATTTTGATTTTCAGGTTCCTTTGGAATTTATTTTTCAGTGATCTCATCAAGAACTGTGTATTATTGTTTTTCTTCTTCCTGTTTCTTTCCCTGCAACTGATCTTTGTACATGACCTTGTCATTGAATATGACATCTCTACTCCTAATGTTTTTGTTATTTTAATAATCCCATAAGCGATATCCAAAATCATTAACACCATATCCAATAAAGGTACACTTCTTGGATTTAGACTCAATATTTGTTCTATTTTCTTTATCAATATGTACAAATGCTTCACAACTGAAAGTTTTCAAAAAAGAATAGTTTACCTTTTTTTCTGTCCATTCCTCCTCAGGAATTCTACCATCCAAAGAGCTTGAAGGTCCTCTGTTTATTAAGTAAACATCAGTGTCTACAACATCTACCCAGAAATGTAAGGGTAAACTGACATGAAATCTCATACTCCTTGCATGCTCCATGATTGTCCTGTTCATCCTTTATGACACACCATTTGTTAGGGTCCTAACCCTCACATAGGTAGAACAATATATTCGGATGTAATAAAGGTAAATATTAATAAGGCCTTTCAATAAAATAGAATAAGGTGGATGTAAGAAGACCTAATAGAAGATTTTGCTTCTAGAAGGATCTTCCTCTAGATGCTTCTTTTTAGTATAATAAGGAGTCGAGGGTATGAGAACCCTAACTTGGATATTATTGTAATAGAGCTCTTCTCAACTGGAGGTTGCCCCCTCGAAGTGGCCTGTGAACATTTTTTTCAGATTCAAAGTGCTATTTCTATTGTTATTCTTATATCATTTTAGTGTTATTATGGTGAATGTTCTGGTTATATTGTGGTTATTCTGCCATTACTAGCATTTTATTTCTGTTCTGCATACATTTTATATCTGGTATATTACAAGTGGTATCAGAGAACTTTCCTCGATAGAAAGTGTGGGTTAATTGTTTTTTTTCAGGGTCGAGATGTATTCTGGCATCTTTAAGCCACAAAGATCTATCGTTACGCGCATAAATCCACAGTTGAGGGATTCATACACGTAGGAAATACAAGTGGTACTCAAGCGCACATCTGTTGGACACCCTTGTAACCCCTGTTGGTACCCTTTCGAGTGGTAGTGCATTAGACAACACCTATGTACAGATCAACCTAGATTACTTGAAGCCCTCTTTAGATAAACTGATCGACCACCTGACTGCTATAGTGTCACCGAGAACAACACTCGGGAAGATACTCTCTAGTACCCGGGTAGTACGACTAAGGGTACGGTCTATCCTCCTTAGATATTGGGCCAAGTACTATTGTTGGACCCCGCACGTATATCAGAGAGCTATAGCATAGGGAAAACCCTTCTCTGTAGAACCCTTGAATACCTAACCCTTGGGGACAACAACATAAACAAATTAAAACAGACAAGATCTATTGCCACACAACTATGTTTGGGTTGCCAAGTAAATACACATTTATTTCTGGTTAAGCATTTGGGCATTTCCTCTCTCCAGTATTCTTCAGACCGGAGTATAACTCCATTAAAAAAAAAAAAAAATTGGAAACTTTTTCACCATTATTTCAGACCTATTCCATTGGATTCATCTCTTTGCCCTTATCACATTCATCCATATCATTTTTTCAGATTTTTTTTTTTACCCCACCCACCCCTTTTTAGTTCCCCCATCCTCATGGCCCATACTTGTAGCCAAGACTTGGAAGCTCACTTCAACACCTTGCAATATGGTCTCATTGAGACCCAACAAGAAGTGAAACAACTCAGTGCCAATGTCATCGCCATCAATACAACCATGCAGTCCTCAATGGAAAAAATAAAACAAGACCTCACCACCCAGCTTGAATCAGTCTTTTTGACACTCTGCACCAAACTGCATATCCCTACAGATAACCCTTCCTCTTCCTCACCCCCACATAATGAAGCTGACCATTCCTCTCATTCCCATACCTTGTCGAACCAACACTTTCAATGTGACCTACGCCTTCCACGGGTGGATGTGACCGAATTTGATGGCTCAGACCCCACTGGATGGGTAACCCAAATGGAACATTACTTCTCTTTATACAACATTACAAATGACTTGGCCAAACTCCGGTATGGTGTTCTCCATCTAGATCAAGAACGTTGTCAATGGTGGCAATGGAGAAAAAATTCTCGTCAAGAGTATATTTCTTGGACACAATTTGTGGCAGAGCTTTATGAACACTTTAACATTGACACCAACCGTTTGGGTCGTTTGACAAAGCTGAAACAATTAGGAACAGTGGAAGAATTTATAGCTGCCTTTGAGCGCCTGGCTTTTATAACAGAGGGCATGTCTGATGCCTTTTTTCGAGAGTGTTTTATCAGCGGCCTCAAGGATGAAATTCGGGCCCATGTCCTCGTGGCTCAACCTGAGAGTTGGGTGGAGGCTACCAAAAGAGCTAAAGAAGAAAAACAGGTTGTATCTTCTCAAAACCAAAAACCCTCCTTCATCCCTCACCCTAAACCAGTAAATCCCACTACTCCCTCTTCTCCACTAAAGATCCAAAAATTGACACGGGTTGAAATGGATGAATGCCAACTCAAAGGCCTTTGTTATAATTGTGATGACAAATATTTCCTGGGCCACAAGTGTAAAGAACAAAAGATTTTTATGGCCATCTTCGAGGATATTTCGAAAGAAGATGAAGAAACTCCTTCTATGTCTGAATCACCTGAATCCACTGAGATAACCCCTCCCTCAGACCCTCCTGAAGTAGAACCAATCATTTCCCTCAATGATCTCACTGACTTCTTCGCTCCCAAAACCCTCAAGCTAATCGGTTACATTTTGGTTGATAGTGGTAGCACCCATAATTTTATTCATCGTCACATTGCCCAAGAAACTCATTGCTACATCCATGTCGTCAATAATTTCCAAATCATGATTGCCAATGGTGGTTCCATGAAATGTGGAGGGCATTGTGAAAATGTGCATCTCCAAATTGGTGACTACCACCTAAAATCCCATATGTTTGCTATCAACATGGGAGGTTGTGACATTGTGTTGGGTGTATACTGGCTAAGGACTTTGGGTCCCATTCTCATGGATTTTAAAGACTTAACCATGCAATTTGATCATGAGGGCCACCAATATAAGTTCCAAGGCATCATCGCTGGTTCTCCTGAGATCATTAGTTCCCATTGCATGGAAAAGCTGCTCAAAAAGGGTCATTCTGGTGTTATCGCCCAACTCCATGTCATACAAGCAATAAAGACACCCTATGTACCACAAGACCTCCAAGCCATCCTTTCTAAACATCAATTGGTCTTTTCCACTCCCCAAGGCCTCCCTCCTTCCCATGGTGTTCATGATCATTCCATTCCCCTTGTACTAGGAAGCCTTCCTCCCAATATCTGTCTGTATCATCACCCCTTTTCCCAAAAAAATGAAATTGAGAAAATGGTCCAGGAACTCCTTAATGCAGGTGTTATCCGCCCTAGTACGAGCCCCTATTCATCTCTTTTGGTCATGGTCCTGAAGAAAGAAGGTTCTTGGTGAATGTGTCCTGACTTCCATGCCCTCAACAAAATTACCATCAAAGACAAATTCCCCATTCCTATCATTGATGACCTCCTGGATGAATTGAGTGGTGCCTAATTCTTCACTAAATTGGATTTTTGTTTAGGCTACCACTAGATATGTATGAAAGAGGAAGATATTCCCAAGACTACCTTTAGAACTCATGAGGGCCACTATGAGTTTTTGGTCATGCCCTTTGGCTTGTGTAATGCCCCCTCCACCTTCCAAAGCCTCATGAATCATGTCTTCCGTCCTTTTCTTTTCCATTTTGTCTGAGTTTTCTTTGATGATATCCTCATCTATAGAAAAACCTGTACAGACAATCTTTCTCATGTGGATCGATTTCTCCATCTACTCTCTCAACACCAACTTTTCCCGAGTCTAAATGTGCTTTTGGCGCCTCAGAAGTAGAATACTTGGGTCGTCTGGTTGGAAAAGATGGCATCAGGGTGGATCCTAAAAAGATTGAAGCTATGCAAGACTGGCCTCACCCAAAGACTCTTAAGAGATTGCATGGATTTCTAGGCTTAATAGGGTATTATCACAAGTTTGTTAAGAATTATGGGAAGATTGCAACACCTCTCACTACTCTCCTAAAAAATAACTTTTTCACTTGGACTCCAGCTGCTGCTCAAGATTTTCAAACCTTGAAGATGGCCATGTGCACCACTCCAGTCCTCACCCTTCCCAATTTCACAAAGACCTTTGTGTTGGAATGTGATGCCTTAGGGAAAGGAATTGGTGTTGTCCTTATGCAAGAGGGTTGACCTTTGGCCTTTTTCAGCAAGAAACAATCTGAAAGAAATATGAGCAAATCCATCCATGAAAAAGAAATGTTGGCTATTCTACATGCTGTGGATCTATGGTGTCCTTATCTATTGGGGCAATGGTTCCAGATTAATACAGACCATCAAAGACTCAAGTATTTTCTAGAACAACGCATTTCCTCCCCAGAACAACAAAAATGGGTGACTAAACTCTTTGGATATGATTATGAGATCGTTTATAAGAAAGGAAAAGACAATGTGGTTGCAGATGCACTTTCTCGAAAATATGAAGATGAAGGATCCCTTTTTTCTCTTTCATTCATTGTACTAGATTGGCTCCAAGCCATTCGCCAGGAATGGCTACAAGATCCCAAAAGTTCGCAGTTGATCCAACAATTGTAGTCCAATGCTCCATCTTCCCCAGAGTACTCTTGGCTCCATGAGGAACTTCGATACAAAGGCCATTTGTATTTATGTAAACAATCAAATATTAAATCCATGGTACTTTCTGAGCTTCATGCTAAACCCATAGCAGGGCACTCCGGGTTCACCAAAACCTATGACAGGGTCAAACGTTCCTTTTTCTGGGATGGTATGAAATAGGACATTCATAATTTTGTAGCTGAATGTGACGTGTGTCAACGCAACAAGGGAGAAATAGTGAAATCGTCGAGCACACTACAACCGATCTCGATTCCACCTACTATTTGGAAGGATATCTCTATGGATTTTATTACCAACTTACCCAAATCGGGAAATAAATCCGTCATCATGGTGGTTGTTGATCGCCTTTCCAAGTATGCTCATTTCTACGCCCTTCAACACCCGTTTACAACATCCACAGTAGCTCAAATCTTCATGGATCAGGTCTTCAAGCTTCATGGCATGCCACACTCTATTGTTTCTGATCGCGACCCAACTTTCACAAGCAATTTTTGGCAAGAACTGTTCAAGATACAAGGCAGATAATTGCATCTCTGCACAACTTATCATCCCTAGACTTATGGCCAAACAAAAGTTGTCAACAAGTGTTTGGAAACATATTTGAGGTGTTTTGCCTCAGAAAAGTAAAGTTAGTGGGCTCAATGGTTACCCCTAGTTGAATGGTGGTACAACACTTCATACCATACAGCTACACGCATGACTCCTTTTGAAGCAGTATATGGACAGAAGCCACCTTCAGTTCTCTCATACTTACCAGGTGCCTTGAAGGTCCAGGCAGTTGAACTAACACTTACAGCTCGAGAGGCCATTCTTTGTACCCTCAAAGAGAATTTGGTCATTGCACATAATCGCATGAAGAAACAAGCAGATCAAGGTCGCTCTGAACGTCAATTTGCAGAAGGGGATCAGGTGTTTCTTCGACTGCAACCTTACAAACAAACTTCCCTCAAGGCCGAGCATTGTCAAAATATAGTGCCCAAATTTTATGTCCCTTATATCATGTTCAAGCATGTGGGACAAGTCGCCTATCAATTATATTTGCCCATCCATTTGAAGCTACATCCTGTTTTTCATGTTTCATGCTTAAAGAAAGTGATTGGAGCTAAGTGCCAAATTCAAACCAACCTTCCAGAGTTAGTTGAAGAAGGATCCATTTGGCTACAACCAGAAGTAGTTTTGGACCAACATGAGTGTTGCCTATGTCAGAGAACCATCAAGGAAGTGATAGTCCAGTGGAAAGATACAACTCCAACAGATGCCACTTGGGAACCAGCTACCATTCTGCAACAATTTCCTCATCTCAAGCCTTGAGGACGAGGCTGTTTTTAAGGGGGTGGACATGTTAGGGTCCTAACCCACAAATAGGTATAACAATATATTTGTATGTAATAAAGGTCAACATTAATAAGGCCTTTCAATAAAATAGAATAAGGAAGATGTAAGAAGACCTAATAGAAGCTTCCGCTTCTAGAAGGATCTTCCTCTAGATGCTTCTTTTTAGTATAAATAGGAGTCAAGGGTATGACAACCCTAGCTTGGATATTATTGTAATAGAGCTCTGCTCAATTGGAGGTTGCCCCCTCGAAGAGGCCCATGAACATTGCTTTCAGATTCAAAGTGCTATTTCTATTGTTATTCTTATATCATTTCAATGTTATTTTGGTGAATGTTCTAGTTATATTGTTGTTATTCTGCCATTACTAGCATTTTATTTTTGTTCTGCATACATTTTATATCTGGTATATTACACCATTTTCTCGTGGTGTTCTTGGAACTGTATTCTCTCTACAAATCCCATGGTATGAATAGTAATCATCAAATTCCTTGCTGCAATATTTACCTCCATTATTTGATCTGAGACACCTCAAACTTTTTCCTGTCTCATTCTCAACTAAAACTTTCCATTTCTTAAAAGCATAAAAAACATCAGATTTTTTTCAAATGCAATAAACCTAAGTTTTTCTAGTTGCATCATCAATAAAAGTATCATAATAATGAGAGCCACCAAGATATTATACTTGATATGGTCTCCATACATATGTATGCACAAGCTCTAACCTTTCATTCTTCTTTTATTTTCCGACTCTGAGAAATCTGACTCTCTTTTGTTTTCCATAAACACAATGCTCACAGAAGTCCAAATCAATTTGTTTAAGATCTGGCAGCAAATTTCTTTTGTGAAGTATCTACATACCCTTCTCACTCATGTGTCCCATCCTATGATGCCACAGTGATGTATCCACTCCTGTAGAAGCTAAAGATATAGAAGAGTTAGTATTACCAGTACATAAATACAATGTACCTACCTTGTCTCCTTTTTCTATCACCAATGATCCTTTGATGACCTTCCACGTCTTATCTATAAATATGGATACACAACCTTCACTTTCCAACTTCCCTTTTGAAATTAGATTTTACCTTAAATATATAACATGTCTTACCTCTTTCAACAACCATTGGTTTCCATTGTGTTTCTTTATTTTTACCTTTCCCATTCCAAGAATTTTGCATGGTGCATCATCACCCAAATGAACCTGTCCAAAATCACCTTGAACATAATCTAGAAAATGTTTCCTATGGGGGGTGGCATGAAATGAAGCCCCTGAATCTACTACCCAAGACTCATAAATATTATCTACAGAAAGAATCAAAGCATCTTGTAACACATCACCTGTTACATTTGGTTCTTGATTTCTCTCATGTTGTCCATCTCTTTGTTTCTTTGGAGATCTGTAGTCTTTCTTCAGATGTCCTTTCTTCCCACAATTCCAACACTCTATATTTCCAAGTCTATATTTGGATCTTCCCTTCCTAGAATTCTTGCGGTTCCCTGAGTCCTTTCCTCTATCCTTTTGTCTTCCCCTGTTCTCCATGTTCAACGCATTACCTAATATCTCACCTGTGATTTTTTGTCGCATTTCCTCACTAAGGATAACACCAACAACATCATCAAATTTTAAAGTATTTGAACCAGAGACAGAGTTACTTACAACCATGACCAAGCCATTCCATCTTTCTGGCAATGAGCAAAAGATTAGAAGAGCCCTAGCCTCATCATCAAAGTCCACTTTTACAGAACTTAGTTGATTAGTAATCGTATTAAATTCATTTAAATGATCCGCAACAAACCCACCTTCTGACATCTTCATATTAAATAATCTCTTCATTAGAAATACCTTATTAGATGCTGAGGGTTTTTCATATAGTTTAGCCAATGCGTCCATCATATCCTTTGTTGTCTTTTCTTTCGAAATATTGAAAGCCACCGATGCTACCAAGCTCAGCCATATCATTCCTAGAGCCTTTCTATCAATAATCTCCCATTCTTTGTCCTTCATGGCCATCGACTTCTTTGCTACTCTGCCCAATGGTAGGAATAGATCCTTCTAATATAAATAATCTTCCATATGCATCTTCCATAACTGGTAGTTTTGGCCGTTAAATTTCTCGACCCTAAACTTTCCATTTTCCGACATTGCTGCCACTCAAACCAGGAACCCTCTTTTCCTATGAGTTACCTTTCACTCTGATACCAGTTGTTAGAAAAATAGGACCGTAGAGCAATAAAATAAAACAAATTCGGAAACAAAACACAAAAGATACACAATACAATAGATATACATATTTATGTGGTTCACCTAGTGTGGGCTACGTCCACCAAATAAATTGATAGGTCCTTCCTTTATTATTATCCAACAAATGAAGGGATACGAGCTACAACAAAACCCGTTGTAACTTCCTCTTCTTTCTCTCACAGTCTCCTCTCTCAGAATACAATACTCACCATAATGCATAGCCGCAATACATTTCCCTCATAACAAAGGGTTTCCTTTTAGGGAAAAAAACCCTAACATAATTTCTACCATTAGATCTGTGACCTTATAATGAACAGTCTAGATTTACAATGAAATTAAAATATACATTTACAAGGAAATTTTTCCTTTGGGGGCTTCATCCCTGAACCCCCCAGCAGGGGGGATAGCCCCCCCAGACCTCGCAGAGGGGGTACCCCCCCTCTGCACTGCCCCGCATGGAAGAGTGTACATAATTCTAGGGTGTAAAGTCTTCATGGGGTTTTAACACAGCTGAAAGAAAGGACCTCTGAATCAAGAAGATAAACAGGCTCCATAACCAACACTAAGGGCATGATAGAGAGTCATAAAAACAAAGGGTCATAGGAAGTTCAGACTACGTTATTACAGTTGAAAGAAGCGATGGATGTTCATAAAGATGTAAATTTATCAGAAATATTGAAAGAAAAACAACGCATAAATGCAAGAATATAAAACTTCGACATCGACTGTGTCTTGGATGAAGAAACACACATGAATATTATGATAGAAGAAACTTGGGAAATTTTGGGAAAGCCTAATGTGGTACCTTCTTTGGGAAGGATAGGCTTGTTTAAGGGAAATATGATAACCTTGTGTGGAAGAGTTACTAATGTACCTATTATGTTTCATGGAACATCAATTGAAGAAGAATTTGAAGTCATTCAATTTGTTGGGGACAATGCCCCTTTCCCACTATTTCTAGGCAATACTTGGATTGAGAAGGATCAGATCGGAAGGAAAGTAGAGGAAAAAGATATAGAAAATAAAAAGCAAGAATTAAGGGATTTCATAGCTAAGAAAATAGGCCGAATAATAAAAGAACGAGAGGATAAGTCGAAGCAACAGAAAAAAGTAACAACACAGGAGGCACATAAGGCAAGAGAATTAGTTATCAAGGTTGAAAGAATGAAGGAAGGCTTGAAGAACCTATCTATTCAATAAATAAGTATGCCCACTCAGGTAGTGTTAAGAAAAGGGATATTAACTTCAGAAAACTTGAGGGCACCTCAACGGTGTGCTAGGGGAAGATAAAATAAAAATGGAAAGAGGATTCTAGAAATACTTAGAGAGACTCATATCACAGGGAAGAAGGCAAGGAAGCTCAATAAAAATAAGGCTAAGTTGGAAAAGGTACGAGAAGCTACAGAAACCAGATGGAAGACTTCGCAGACTGGAACCTCGCAGGAGGCAAGTTCGTAGGATTTGAACCTTGTTGGAACAACAGGTCCGTGCAGAATTGGAATTTTCCTTGGAAAAGTTATATGGCTGTTGGAGCCACCCCGACTGTTAGAATGACACTCTGGAATGGTTAGAAAAAACATTTATGGGCTTATGGACTATTTTTGAATGTTGAGACCGCACCATAACAAATAGCCTTACATTGATGGAAGCATTTCTTGGCCGTTGGAATATCCGTCACGACGCCCTACTTATTTAACTCGTCATTCATTGCGCTGGGACCACTTTTTTATACCTGTGATTGATTGAGCTAAGAAGATAATTATCCAAGTTTCAAGCTACGTTATTTGGAACTAGACCGTGCCTGTCTATTTTTCTACCCCGCTGTCCATTCATCTACCCCACCTGTCTGTTAAAAGCTAGAATGTCAGGTGAACCTAATGAATTGGAGAAGTGTGTCGAGGAAGTTCTTACGAAGATAATGGCTGACAGAACGATATTCGAAGGTATCCAGGTGTTCGTGAAATTATTTTCATAATATATTACCAAACATAAATTATCAACCGTGATTCGTAATCAGTAGAGTTGATGCACTATATGTGCCGATAACAGATAGGTTCCTATGTATGTTTAGTATAGATAAGAAAACCATTTAGAAACCAACACACTTTTAAAAATAACAATCTTCACACAATTCGAAAGATGGAAAGAAACACTCGTAAACAAACATAAGCTCTTGCTCAGGTGATGAACATGTTCATTGATGGCTCATGAAAATAAAAGATGAACTTTGATTCTATCTCCTGGAGAAACTAAACTAACAAGTGGAATGCTCCATTAAAACTCATGTATGGTGAAATATGGAGATCCAACCGTTCCTGTATTACCACACTTTGCAACAAATTCGAATAGTGAAATCAAACAAAATAACATGAAATCAAAATAACAAATACATGAAATGAAAATCTACACTAACAATTTACAGTAAGCTTACCAAGATGGATCGGTGGCCCTTGCTGATGCCAACATGGAAGCTTTAGATCAATAGATGATAAATTCTATGAGACACAAGGTCACTGAACTCAAACTTGCATTAATATTCAACAGGTAGGTTTACAAAAGGAGTCTCTTCATGAATCCAATCTACATCATAACAATTCTCCTCAAGAACCTATCTCATAACAATTCCCTTAATCTACATTATAATAATCCTCTTTTCAATCTACATAATAATGATTCTCATCTTTCACATAATACTGATTCTCTCCCCTACCCTCATGAAGAGAAGGAACTCTCTTTTATACATAAGAGTTTTGAAAATAAGATAAACATCTCATAATTACAGATCCACTTTTCTCTCAACCCATTTCCCTTTATTACAAAATATAATCCCTTCAAATCCTCACACATATCTCTCATATATATTGGATAAGATATGACAACCAAATCTCTATGATCTTTTCCTTGTATTAGGAATGAATTACCTCCTCACATATTGAAATGGTGGAGGAAGCATTCGAGAAGTCTTTTGAATTAATCCTTCACATATTCCTACACATGATAAAGCTCACACATTTTTGAGATATATGAAAACATGTCAATTTTCTAATATTTAATCACAAATTCCCTTTTAATACTAAAATAAATGATTTGGAAAATAATAAGGTTWAACCCATATTTAATTATGAAAATGGTATYAATGAAWGGTTWATRGRGHGATGAAATGTGAAKAMTGATGAAGGGAAAGGTGGATRGAAAGAYGACATTTCTGAGTCCCAACATACMCCCCAACTGAACTTGTTGCATGTCCTCATRCAACCATGCATGGGTMYTCTCRAKAAATTTTTGGCATCTRAACYTTGGCTTTGAGTGAYGATAATGRATATTTCSAGGATGGGATTTATATGAGTAACAACTGACATTTTCTTATGGTTGGTTTTTGTGTGACAACCATGAATATAGAGAATGTTGGTTCTTGTGTAAACAACATTCATTTCGTTATTTGTTATCTTGTTGTTATGATAATAAAATGTTGGTTCTTGTGTAAACAACATTCATTTTGTTATTTGTTTTGTCGTTGTTATGATAATAATTTACCCATTTTCTTGCTGGAATAAGAATACATCACTGAGTATAAGAAAGCCCTTTTTACATATTTTTGAATCATGCCAATATGTAAATCAATGCTTATGAAGAAAAGTGAAACAAAGTATTGTGGGAAGAAAAAAATGTTGGTAAATGGTTAAATGAGACGAAAAATGGAATGGTGGTGGAAAAATGGAGTGATGATAGCGAATATAGTCCCCCCCCCAACAAAATTGGTTGCATGGCCTCATGCAACATGGCATGAGTCATAGAAGTGAAAAGGAAAGGGGGCATGGTGAGGGATTTTTCCAAATTCATTCACTCTAGCATGTAAGGAATTGCATGATTAAAGAGTAGAAAACAACATACCTCCACTTACCCAAAATGTTGATGAACTATGCAATAGGAATATGGCTGATGCGGCTACTGGAGCATGGAAGATGTCACTGCTTCATGATCAGGTGAAAGGTGAATGCTATTGTATCTTCGACTGTTGTAACTGCTGGATCAGAGAATGTGACGTGGAGGGATATTAACTGTTGTTGATGAAGCATGGAAAAGAGGAAGAATGAAAGTGGAAATGTAGTAATCTCATATAGTTGAAGTCATGCTGTTGTAATTGCTAGGGAATCATGAAAAAGTGTAAAGTATTCACCTGCTGCGAAACCCGATGGTACAATTCTAGTCATGCGAATGAATGTGTCGATTTCGAGCATGAAGAGAAGTCATTGGATTACTGACCATTGATGAATGTCGTTAACCAATGCGAGGAAACTCATCACTGATGTCAATGAATGCCAAGGTACCCAAGTACATCTTATGAAGTGTGAATGAATGAGATGATGTTGAGCCACTTGCAAGATATGATGATCAAGGGACATTGATGTATTCCCATGATTGTCAGCAAGAGAACTTTCCATTAAGGCATGCAAGCCTATAGGTACTCAAAATGGACTTTAGTATACATCCTAGATAAGGTGTTGAGGTCAATGGAGCAAGACTTGTTGAAAGGTGGGCCTTAAGGAATCCCACACCAATCAACTCGAGTTGTACAAAATGATTGGTAGGACTATAGATGAAAAGATCTTGGTAGAAACAGTGTGTATGAAAAAGAAAGCAAGGTAATGTAGTCGTCAAAAGGGAAATGAATGGTTTTATTCGCAAGGTGAAATGAATGGAAAAATAGGAAAGAGATGTATGCGACTCAAAAAGATAGGCATGTGCGAAGTCATGAAGGATAAGGAAATGGAAGATAGACCTCATCATAGGGATGACCAATGCGCTTTGAAGGAGAGATGTGGGGAAAGAATTCATGACGTGGAATGGTTGTATGGATAGGTTTTGTGTAACAACAAACGTCATGATGTGTATGAAGATCAACTCCTTCAATTTTCCCAACAAAGCATGTTTCACGGAAAGAGTTTGTGATTTTTCAAAAATCACTTCAGAATGAGATGTGATCGTCTTCATTTCTACAATCAAACTTAGTACTAATCCTGCAATTAAACTTGTGAGACCATCATAAAACAAAAATGCAAGATTAAGTATGAATGCGACAAATTAAAGAGATAAAAAAAATGTGTTTTACCTGTTGTCGTTGCGCGCTTATTCCATTGTTGATTGCTACATGAAGTGACTTTAAGAAAAACAAATTACCGTAAGGCATAAAAAAAAATGTTTGGAGATTATTGTTTCTGGGAAATGTGTTCCATCCATTTGCAATTTGTTTTTTTTTAATGTTTCACCTAAAATTTTATTTTTATTATATATATATTAAACAAAACAAAATACAATAAAATTCTTTCTATTATTATAATTTATTTATTTATTATTATTATTATTATTTATAATAAAACAAACAAATAAGATATTTCTCAAATAGAATATTTAAAAAAAAAGGCATGAAATGGTTTATTAGGCATGAATTAGGGACAGAGTGAGTCGAGTGAGTCGAGCCCGTTGCCTGTTGTGTGCTACGCTCTTCTGCTCAAAATGTTTCCTCCCTCTTCCGCTCAACCTGCATTGAAACCATATTAGTTTACCTAAAACAATGACGGGATAATCAAAGGCCAAAATGTATTTCACCCACAACTTATGTGTTGCAATCTTAATGCCATGTTCTTATGCCTGTGGAATAATCTTTATCAATCCTTGCACCTCTCAAGTATCATGCGTTTGCATGTTTCTTTAATTGCCGCATGAGGAATCCACATTCTCTGAATCTGTCATAAATTCCATTATATGATCATTATTCATGAAACTGTTCCCCTCGTCTGGATTAGATTTCACCTCGACATGATAGACACGGGCTCATTCCTGCGTTTAATTTCAAAATCTTCACGAAACTGAGCTCCTGTTAATGTGGCATTGGCTTTGGCAGTGATCTATCATATTTTGCATAACTGAAGCAGGATAATATTGCTTCTAAACCAACTTCATGAAGCAGTCATTACAACAGACAGTCTGTGTCAACGACCTTGCAAACATGAGGTAGAGAGGCAACCCTAAACTATCATCTGCAGTAAGGCACTTACATACCACCTACCTATCATAGTTAGAGAAAATCCTCTTGATGCTTGCACAACACTCCGGTGTAAGTTCGTAGCAAAGAAGGAATCGATTGCATGGAACCACAGGGCTTAACACTGGGTCACAAGATTTTCCTTCTGTTGTCATGGCCATTGCAGTCATCAGTGTCGCGAACATCACAACTTTGGCCATGCCCATTCATCGTTACCAAATTCAGTTGAATCTAGCCAATTAGGTCGAAATTTGGTGAAATTCTATTTGTTCTTTCTCATATCTAAAGATCAAGAGCCATAATCACTGCTCAACACAATCCTATAACTGAACCGTCTTCTACCTACACTAAACTGATCCTGCGTGTATTCTGGTGAAATCCATAGCCACGATCTGGGAATTTTATTGTAAAATAACGGTCTTGAGCCCTCGCGTTCTAAATAACAGTGAAAATATCTCGCCCTATTTTCAACTCAGAACGGGTTGGGATGGACTTATAGAAACATCAAATTGATTATTGGTTGAAGAAAAGGCACAAAACATGTCTGAATCCACTATGGAGCTTCCAGATCTTGTATTCTCATACCGACAACCTGCTCAATCATTCTTCGAACCTCAGTTGTATGAAATATTGAGTACATATAAGGAGTACAAGAAAGTGGGTGATGATGAATGGAAGGGATGAATGTAGATTACTTCATAGCTTGGTTCTAGGTGGAAACGATGTCGTGGTCCTTGTCCACGAGTGTTCATTTCTGTGATCATTGGAGATCCATGCAACTGCAAAAAATGCTTAACCCGTTATTCCTTTGCTTCCCACTATCGGCCATTCATCCTCGTCTGAATCCATCGTAGATGGGCAGGTTATTGAACGCACAGATCGTCGTTTGATCGATTCTGGTGTCACCCTTATCCCTGAGGATATTTGCAATGATAAGGTTGCTAGCTAGCTAATATTTGGTATTCCGTTTGAGCCCCTTCCACTTGCCAATTCAAGCGGGAGAGATCTTGCCAATTCAACTGGGAGAGATATGGGCGACAATTCAGATACACTATACCATCTTTGGGAGTTTGTGCCCATGATATCACAGCCCTTCCTTGTCGAGTTAGTTATTAAACCTACGTTTTTTGCCCACTGTGATTCCTGTCCAATAGGAAAAGCAATTGAGGCAACATTTCTTCTTGAAAATACAGAGAGGGCACTCCTGAAAATCATCAGAAGCGGGAAATTTGACCCACAGAGACATTGAATGGATTTGTCCTGCTCGCACTGCCATTGGTAGATCATATATGTTATTTCTTGAGAAAGAACCACCATAAAGGTAAAGCATAGTACATAGATGGTTACAGTCTTGAATAAAAATAAGCCATATTCAATGCTTTTAATGACAACAACTTCTTCTTTTTGCTTTTGGCTATACCTCTGAATTATCAAACCCTCAATGACACTTCTACTGAGTTATCAGGGCATCAAATTATCAAATATTGTTTATGTTTGGAGAAGAGTCAATGGAACCAATCATGCGTCTTTCAAGAACCTGCATCAATCGTTTCTTTTCCTGGATCTCATCCTTCAGATTTTGCATCTGTCTTAATCTGGTCATGTTGGGGAAAACAAGTTCCACAACATCCAAATCATGAAGTGATACCATGGGAGTTAAAGGATGAGCTTCCAACAATCCGAATAGATTACCATATACATTATAATGATGAAATACATGCTCATTTGTAAGCAACACGCCCAACTCAGACATGCAGGCCTGTATTCTATCATCGCTTCCATACAAACTGGGATACCTCTGAATACACTTATCTTGCATAGACTCCAATTCCTTGGCCAGAGGATAGCTAATGGAAAATCCACCTTCTCCATATTCCATACTATAAGAAATGAATATTGTAATGAAGAAGAGGTTCCAGATACAGACGATGGAGTTGGAGAGCTTCGCTGATACGTCTTTGAGGGTGGGTGCTTATGTCGTATTCCAACTTGCAGTGTTGGGATATCTGTTGATAATTCCTTCTCACTCTTGCTCTCAACCTAAGAATTGTGGACATGACATCTGGTGGGTTCCTCCTCATGGTTATATCTCTGCTCGTGCCTACCTATCCACCACTATTTCTTTCTACTTCGCATTCATAACAGAAACCCACCTGGACTTCATACAATGCCGGTTGCTCCTCTATTGCTCATTCTCAAGCTATGATGACGGTCTTTCATGGGCAGCGTTATGGCTGTACAATGGCTTATTGTTTAGATACAAGCAATCCCTTAATTTCCAGTAGAGCCGTGTGTGGAAACTCTTGCAAAAACATTTTTAAATGTTTTATCTTTTTTAAAATGTTTTATGTTTTTATATATATATATTTTTAAATGTTTTAAAAACACAAAGCTACTACATCAAAACACAAAACACAAAGCTATATTTAATAATTTTGATTTTTAATTTTAATTTTAAATTTTTATTATATATATATATATATATATATATATAAAAAGTTATATTCTTTTTTTTTGTAAAGATCTTATTTTTTTTTGCATTCCTAAATAGAAAAATAAAATCAAAAAACTAGTTTAAGACAAATAAACATTTTTTCTATTAACATTTTTTTTAGTTTTTGTTTTAATTTTGTATTATTCCTAGATTTAAAAGAGAAATTTTAACAAATAAAGAAATTTGTTTATTTAGCAAATGGAGATATATAATTTGAAACTTGAAGCCGAACAATTGGATTGGGAAATGTTTTTCATTGTCAGCAATTTATCATTCCTGAAACTTCATAGTCATCCTACTTTCGGATCCTCGTGATCACACGAAGCGCCGAGGAGAGCATACTTATTCTAAAAAACTTGAAAATAAAGTCCTATCTACACTACCATAAAAAAAAAATAGAGATTAGTTACATGTAATCAAACTTCCAATGTAACCATAAGTGAAATAATAATAATAATATGTTCACTGTGAATTTTGCAAATCATAATCGAAAATATACATAAACGTGCAAAATTAAGTGTCGAAACTGTAAATTAAAAAAATAAAAAGAAAAACTAAATGGATCTAACATGGTACCTACGTGAAACCATCATTCGATAATGCTTTCCTAGGAATAGTTTTCACTCTTTAGATCGTGTCACAACTCCTCGTTATCCTCCTTGATCTCCTGCTTGTATAAATTTTCGTCATCAGATGTGCAGAGTTCTTTGTATGTTGATTCATCGTTTGCTGTTGGAGAAGTAATTAAGCCCTCAGCTACTATCAAGATCTCCTCTTTGTGAGAAGAGGAGATCCTGACTTTTGCAAGGATCTAAGTGAGTTGTTCCAAGCTTACACTCATAGTTAAACCATATCAAAAAAGGAGATTGATTAATCATCAAAGATTTAAAACTAAGAAATTGAAACTATTTGTAAAAATAAAAAATGCAACTTGAACTCCTTGCGTTACCGGGACCTTGCTGTCACCAGGTTATTGGTTCGCACAAGTTATCCCATCATAAATAAAAACTAAATTTGCATAAATAAAAACGCACTTTTTCATAAAAGGAAGAGGACAACCTAACTTTGGAGCAACCCCACTAAAGTGGATGTGCAAGTTCTTACCTCTTGTCTTACCGTCTTCTCTCTGCCCTTAGGTCGTCCATAAAACTAACCCAAAATCATTAAAGAAATCTAATTCAAATGCTACCTATTATAGTTTACAACTCCCCAACAACGACGCCAAAATGTTGGTGCAATTATTTGCATAATATATTACCAAACATAAATTATCAACTGGGATTCGTAATCAGTAGAGTTGATGCACTATATGTGCCAATAATAGATAGGTTCCTATGTCTATTTAGTATATATAAGAAAACCATTTAGAAACCAACACACTTTTAAAAATAACAATCTTCACACAATTCGAAGCTGGAAAGAAACACTCATAAACAAACAAAAGCTCTTGCTCAGGTGATGAACATGTTCATTGATGGCTCATGAAAATAAAAGATGAACTTTGATTCTATCTCCTGGAGCAACTAAACTAACAAGTGGAATGCTCCATTAAAGCTCATGTATGGTGAAATATGGAGATCCAACCAGTCCTGCATTACCACACTTTGCAACAAATTCGAATAGTGAAATCAAACGAAATAACATGAAATCAAAATAACAAATACATGAAATGAAAATATACACTAACAATTTATAGTAAGCTTACCAAGATGGATCGGTGGCCCTTGCCGATGCCAACATGGAAGCTTTAGATCAACATATGATAACTTCTATGAGACACAAGATCACTGAACTCAAACTTGCATTAATCTTCAACAGGTAGGTTTACAAAAGGAGTCTCTTCATGAATCCAATATACATCATAGCAATTCTCCTCAAGAACCTATCTCATAACAATTCCCTTAATATACATAATAATAATCCTCTTTTCAATATACATAATAATGATTCTCATCTTTCACATAATTTTGATTCTCTCCCCTACCCTCATGAAGAGAAGGCACTCTCTTTTATACATGAGAGTTTTGAAGATAAGATAAATATCTCATAATTACAGATCCACTTTTCTCTCAATCCATTTCCCTTTATTACAAAATATAATCCCTTCAAATCCTCACAYATATCTCTCATATATCTTGGATAAGATATGACAACCAAATCTCCATGATCTTCTCCTTGGATTAGGATTGAATTATCTTCTCAAATCTTGAAATGGTCGAGGAAGTATTTGAGAAGTCTTTTGAATTAATCCTTCACATATTCCTACACATGATAAATCTCACACATTTTTGAGATATATGAAAACATGTCAATTTTGTAATATTTAATTACAAATTCCCTTTTAATACTAAAATAAATGATTTGGAAAATAATAAGGTTAAACCCATATTTAATTATGAAAATGGTATCATGAAAGGTTAATGGGGTGATGAAATGTGAAGACTGATGAAGGGAAAGGTGGATAGAAAGATGACATTTCTGAGTCCCAACACCAGGCATCGTCGACTAGGGGACTATAGGCTTCCCCTTCGACTAGACATCGTTTCGACCATTTCAACCATGTAACTAAACAATGAAGTAAGAACCACGATGATTTGGCTAATGCGAAGTAGATCTCATCGATCCTACCAGAATATATTCCACCTTTGGCTGGAATTGTTAATCGCGATAGTATCCCTCGATATTTTTAGTACTCTGTGTTCATTGCGTACATTACGAAAGGAATTCTCATAGTTGAGAGTCAGTTAGGACAAATCCCACTGTTGAAGAAAAATGACTTCAACTTCAAAGACTGAAAGAACTACACCATGTTGTCTCCAAACTGCTATCTCACAAAGACAACTGGGAAGAAACCTCACCTCATCTCATAGCCATGTATTAAGGGGTTGGCGCAGTCCACTATGTTGAATGTGATGAAGATCCCTCATTTTGGCCGCCACCATGAGGTAACTTAACGCTTGCATTAAAATCCTTTTTTCGTGATACCATGGAAAATACTTATGGCTTGACATGAGGATTATTGTGGATCTAATGCTAATCCACCAGATCACAGGCTTAAGTGTGAAGGGTCCTAACCCTCAATAGTTTTATTGAGGGAAGGCTTGAGACCGTTCCCTGGCGTAGCGCATCAAGGAAGATTATGGAGAAGTAGAGAAAGGAAAGTGAGGTTACAAGGTAGCCTCTATACAGGATGGCACAGTGTGCCTCGCTTTCCAACTCCTAGGTGGCAATCTAGTAAGGAAGAATCGCCCCTCATAGGTCACCGGATTCGTGATGGACCTCACAGGAAAGTGTGTGGAGGGTATGTAGATGAACTAGGTGAATTGCCTCATCAATGAGCTAGAGAAGGATTGCCACGAAGCCCAGGACTTGGGATATGAATTCCATTACAGTTGGTTGATCATTTTGATTGCATTTGTCACTTGGAAAATTCCTGAAGGAGCCACCTTCCCAGAGATCGAATCTATGAAGCCATTGGCCGCTTGTCTTTCCACCCTGTGGTATACCAACAACATGATGAAGCAGTGGAAGTCCAATGCCATGTTTCATTCATACTATCAGGAGTCAAAGCTCTCCATCAAATCATTCCCATGTATGACACCACACACCTTGCATCAGTACCAACCCATAGCAAATTTTCACGCTGATCCTTATTTCATCTACATCATCGCACAAAGAGATGAGCACCAGGAAGAATTGCAGTCATACTACAAGCTCAAAGATAAAGATATGGAGCAGATTACAAAGGAGTGGCCAGAGGAATTTATTGTACTTGTCACCGATGCAGAATTATCCGACATTGACACCATAGGAAGCCCCATAGTTACCCGAGTTGAGCATGTTGTATAGTCCAATGGGATGAAGAAGAATAAAAAGTAGGAGGAAGTCCATGATATAGAGAGTGATGAAGAGGAAAACACTTCTGAAGATAACGATTCTCACTCACTAGGAGGAGGAGAATACGAAGCAGAAGGACAAGGAGGAGGAGATGAAAGAGAAGAAGAACAAGGAGGAGGTGAAGTTACACCTCCTAAATATCCCCCTGTTGGGATAGTAACACCACAGAAGAGGCTTCGAAGAAACCTTCAGAAAGTAAGAAGACACATGTCAATAAGCCTCAGTTGGAGGCCACTCTCATTGAGGATGACATCAATCTGATCCACAGACCTATGGAGGACACCTCTAAGACATCTTGCAGAGATATGGAGAGAAGCAGGAGGAGTTGTACGAAATAATTGAGAGAGAATTGAAGGAAGTGCAACAAGTTGTCCATTTGGTCCCCGCAATAACTACTGTGCCATCCGTGCCTTCCTCATTATAGACTGCAAAATTGGGGGATGAACCAGCCCAATTGAGAAGGATTGTAGATAAAACAGAGGCCTGGTTCCAGAGAACTTAGGAAGAAAAGGAGAAGGCAACAAAAGCCTTCAAAAAGGAGAAAGACGAAGTCTTAGCATAATTACAAGAAGTGTAGAACAATATAGCAACCTAGGAAAGTGAGGAAGAAGAGGTTCATGCGAAGCTTCGGGAGGAAAAATACCAGCTACAGAAGGAAAAAGAGCAGCTACTCACAGAGTGGGCCATGGTCAAAGAAGAAATAAGTAAAGCATGTCTTTCTGTGCCAGACTTGGCACAAAAGGAGAAAGTGTTGGTCAAAGTTCAAATAGTGAAGATCGTAGAGGTCATCCAACAACTTCATGTTAGAATAATATAATTAGAGGCCCAAATAGTACCGAGCACCCCACACGAGGTGCATGACCAGAGGGAGGAGACCGCTAAAAACACAGTAGTAAGAATAAGAGCCCTCACCTCAGAATGTAAACAACTAAGTGATAGAAGCACCCAGACATATGAACACCTCGTCAAGGATCCAGAGCTAAGGAAGCTAGAAGAGAAGTTACAGGAGGCACAACAATAAGCATTATTGTTGCCGGTGCAAATGAAGCTAGTCACAATAGTGGAAATAATGAAGAGATCCTAGGAGAAGTGCACAGTACAACAACAAATCATTGCTCTCTAGGGTAAAGTGATGGAAGTCATGCAGAAGCTACAACCTGTGCAAGATGAATCTTACCAGGTGTTCAAAGATATTGATGGACATGGATCACAACTAGATTAAGTCATTTCATCCGTAGAACAATTCTTGGAAGGTCCTGTTACAGAGCAGACGATCGAGGAGCTCACTAAGCAGGAGGCTCAGGCGAAGAAGCAAACCCAGGCATCTCGAGTTAAGCTTGAGGCTTTTGAAGCAGCATTGTCTAGACCTGAGTGACTCAATACAAGTCACAGGTGAGTGTTGGGGGATTTTTGGCCCTCAACCAAGTTTTGGGAAAACTTCGGTCATCTTTGACCAACTTTTGGACCTCAACACGTTGGTCGAGGAAGGAGCACCCAGGCGTAGCTGAGATTGCAGATCTGATCGATTTTAAGGGTTAAGTGGACCCAATAAAGGGTCCTCTAGGGTTTTGTAATGGGTTTTTGGGGATGTCGGCCCATGGGATTTTCTCATGATTAGGCGTTATTGTAAGGGGTTGTAAAATATAAATAAAGAAGAATGTATTGTAGAACTAGTTAGCAAGCGAAGTGAAGGTAGTTCTGTGTGAAAAGAGTTGCTTTGTGAGAAGAATGT
Organism: Picea engelmannii; assembly: GCA_009831015.1. Classification (NCBI taxonomy): domain Eukaryota; kingdom Viridiplantae; phylum Streptophyta; class Pinopsida; order Pinales; family Pinaceae; genus Picea; species Picea engelmannii. The sequence continues at coordinate 608,148 of ML779578.1, read as the reverse complement.
ATGTGCATTAAGGATATGTGCTCAATATAGAGTTGGCTCTATGCCTTGACCTAGTTTTGGAAGGAGGATCTGGTGCTTAGTGCACAAATCTCCTGTCTGGTGTGAAGCTCGACTCTGTAGCTTAGTGCACATGAGAGAATGAATGTAAGATTGTAACGAGTAATAAAGAGGTGAAGAAGTTAGTGGATGTAGCCCCACACTAGGGTGAACCACGCATATCTGATGTCTCTGGTTTGCTCTGTGTTGTGTTATTTATGTTATGAACATGATTAGTGATTTGATTATGATGTATAATAGATAGATATTTGGTTTCTTAAGTGCTTTACTTGTGTTAAGGATAAATAAATGCTAGATATAAATTATCATGCTAAGTGATTAGGGTATACAATCATTTGTTGCTACTGCGCCAATATATCTTTGATTATACTCTACGATGTTGAGAAACTAATTCATGTCACCTTCTAAGTGTTAATAGAACATTCTGTGAAGTGATTTTATCATAGATATGTGTCCCATCCCAGTTACATGAACCTGCGTCCTGTAACCCCCCCTACTTCTACCTCGGGTGAGACTTCTCTTGATTCACAGGTGTTGTCGAAAGGGATGGTAGTTGGGGTTTTTTTGGTGCACTGTTAAGAGTTGAACCCTGGGTATACCCCTATGCCAATAGGTGATGTAATAATTATCCCTCACTTGATTGACTGTCATTATTACATTCACACATATGATCGGTTGAGGTCGACCTTTTACTAATTGGGGGGTGGACATTCTGCATGATTATCGATACACCATAATGATTACAGATAATGGGAAATTACGTATTTTTATATACCATTGTTGTTATGTAATTTTTACCATTTCTAGTAACTTTCTTTTACATGCTAATCTAATTAGTTTTACAGGTGGGAACGATAGTTGTGTTGATTTTCTTACAGAGGATATGGGTGGCCGAAGTATTCATTGTGAGCCTACACTTCTACAAGTGACTGATTAGGTGAGGTAAATTCAACACCGTTTAGGGTGGGAACAATATTTTAAAAGATTGCAAGGATTTGTTACAAATGTTGCGCTAGCATTCTTCCAAAATCTACAAGGGGAATCTCAATAATTCGGGGCATACAAATACCAGTCACTAATTCCATCATAGTCGAGGTTACATGATTTCCAAATGAAGGAACAAAATGGACTGGTAAATACAAAACACTCCAAGAAGCTATGGAATCCTTTGCAGAACCAGAGGAGAAATTTGACAAGAAAGGAAAAGGTATCAACCCCACTACTCTTAGTGAACCTTGGAGGGAGCTAGTAGGCATGGTGCAAAGATACATCACATGCGACATATGATATGATATGGTGAGACCTCGCCACCTCAAGCTATTGATAGAGTTAAAAAAATCGATTAGTATTAAATCTACCATTCTTTTTGAATAACATTTTGCATGAGGTCATTAGAAGAACTCAAAAATCTAAAGACCTTGCTAATGTAATCAGTCATCATGGTTTAGTAAAATTGATAGTAGATAGGGCCTTAAATCATACACAAATAACATGGGCGAACCTAATTGAGCTCGATATACCCTTTCAAATTGAGAAACCAGAAGTTCCCCAAACATAAATACACCATGAAATTCTTCCACAAGGAATTGAGGCAGTCCAACCAGATGGAGATAGTGTCCAAACAGAAGTACCAACCACCCAGCCTGAAATTGAAACATAACTTATTCAGTTGGAAAAAACTTAGAGTATGCAGATAGAAATGTCAAAAAGGAAAATAAAAAGAACAACTTATGTTCTTGAAACCCCCTCTATTAAAAGAAGAAATGGTAGAGATACAATACAACCTGAAATCACTCAGGAGACTATGCAAACAAAAGAGTCGTCACATGAAAACCCTGTAGGGCAGCAGGATGATTTCTTCAAATGATATGAAGAGGAGATGGCCCGAGTGTTGGGAAATTTGGGAATATCACTTACTGAATATACAGACGGTCCAGAAGAACCCAAATCTCCAACCTCTCCTCCTTCAAACTATTATTTGATCTTCTTGATTTGGAAATTCCATCCTCTCCTACGGGGGAATTTCCTGATGTAGCAGAACAACCAGAACCTTAGTTTGATGAGAACAGTCCTTTAGAGAAATACGAGTGTCCAAAGGATATAGGGAATGAATTTTCAATTGATCAAGGTGGGGAAGACATATAAATTTCCCTTGGACATAACGAAACAATAGGAAAAGGCTATAACTGAATCAGAAAACTGGAACATGAAAATAAGGCATTGAGAAGGAAAGTCAAGAAAATAAAGGGATTAAAAAAAAACAATCGAAGATTGAAATAAAAAATTAGACAACTTAAGAAGAAGTTGAAATAGTCTTACAAATCCTATAAGAAGAAGAAATCTAAGAGGGTTAGAATAGAGGTAAAAAATCCACTTCCTAGAAGGGAAATTCATACTCACTATGTTGAAACAAAAAAATATTTTCATGCTCCCTTGGAATTAGTTGAAATAGAAACTCAGACAAATTCTCTAGTAATAGTAGAAACAATTGTTCAGACTAAAGAGGTGCTTCACTCATATGAACATGATTCCACTATTAGAATATTGGAAGCATAATTGGAACAATCCCAACAGACCCTAACCCAATGTCGAAATGAAATGGTGACACTAACAGAGAATCATAATGTTGTCAGACAACTCTGAGCCATGTCAACAACTAAAAATGAAACCTTTGTTGATCTCAACAGAGAAAAAGAAAAGGTAAAGAAGGTGGAGGGTCATCTTGATGGAGATTTGGAGCAAATCAAGAGTATTTTCTCTATTTATTCTGCTATATTAGCTTGCAGGGCCCCTGCTAATAATTATTCCCTATTTTTATTAGAACGTTATATGTTATTAAAAGTGAAATCCATTAGGGCATGAACACCTTCTAAGTTTACCATTGTCTCTAATTTTGTTTCTTGTTTCAAAGAAAAAGAGGTCGTAGTAAAATACTTTTTGTGTGAATTATATCTTCATAATTTCATTCTAGAAGAAAACATAGATGAGAACCCTAATCCATTCACTGGGGATATCCAGTTTTAGGCCTTTTTATCTTTTTCCAAAAATAAACTTAGATGGGCAAAGGCACATAAGGTCTTCATGAAAAGAGAAAATGGGCTAGACCTATGGGTCATAGGAGAACCTTCTAAACCCTTTGACGCCATTATGCAACATAGTGCATTTATGAAGAGGGAGAAGGTTGTGGAATATTTAGCTCCCATCCATAGACATGTTGTACATTTAGGGCTACAGTATTTTGGAGAAATTAAAGAAGAATCCCTTTCTGTTGCAAAATTAAGATGGAGTGTTTCTTCAAATGAAATCAAGAACACATGACCATTTTGTTTTAGGAATTTGCAAGAAACTTCTCTCAGATTAGAAAGGTATGCCAAAATGATCATGGAAGAAGGGAATTCCTAGATTGGATGCAGGTACATTCCACCGATTATTTGGTATCCTTAAGAGGGTTATCAGAGAGTTTATGAAATATGTAAGAAAAAGGAAGAAGTTTCTTTCGAAGAACTTAAAGGTAAGCATGGTTTCCAGAGGTCTAGAGAAGAGACCTCTCCACCCTATAGTCTCACTACCTTGCACATGAACTCTCTTGTTGCATGAGGACATGAAAAAAGGTAAGTTGGGGTGTATGTTGGGGTAAGAAAAAGGTATAAATATTCTCCTTGTTACCTTGGTTTATGATATATTCTTTGCTGACTTTTCTATCAGTTTGAAGTAATTATGGAAAAAAATGATTAAAAATCTTTTGAAAATAATATTAAATGATATTAGATATTTTCTAAACTTTGGTTTGAATTGCTTTGATTTATGCAGAAATGGACAATTGATGTTAATTGAGCATAATCAAGAAGATCATGAAGATGCATATACCATTGAAGATCGAAGAAATTGGGCACAAAATGGTTCAACAAAAGATTGGTTTTTATCTTTCAATCTTCATAAATAGTAAAAGAAATCCTGAGGATCTCTCAATCCTTGGGATAGCTTAATTTACTTGTCTTATTGTAATATATAATGAAGAGTGAACGATAGAGAGAGATACTAGAATCCATATCTCTTCATTGTTGACACTCTATACCACAATACAGTTGTAAATGACTGATCAATTATGGAATTAATGGAAGCTTCAAGCGTTTTGATCATTTCCGTGTATTGAGTTTTTCATAACAGTATATTCTGAAGACCATGGGCCCAGTCGACAGGAGCTTCTGTCTTATCTATAATCTTATCGGTTATGTTATAATTCTGTGATTTGATATTCCCTTCAACAATTATAACAGATTCATTAATTTTTTGATTCTATTATGAATTGGTTGTGTTATTCCATTTGCAGAGAGTCGATTATCGATTATTGTTCCAATGCCGATTTCTGTCAATTTATCGCTTGTGGATTCTTTTCATTAAATTTGCATTTGTTGTTCTTTTCATTAAATTCGAATTTGTTGTTCTTTTCATTAAATTCACATTTTCTGTTCCTTCTTAAATCTCAGTAGATCATTGTTCCTTTCAATTAGATTAATTAATAACTGTTCTTTGAGAGTTTGATTCATTGGTGTTTTTTTTAGATTAAATTGTTGTTTCTTGTATAGATGAATGAGTTCAGTAATTAGTTGACGTTTTTTTTCATGGTGTGTTATTGCTCATAATATATTTTCTATTGATTGAGTTATTAGTTTCAGAGTTCGTAGTTAATGTGTGAAGAACTTAATTTTTATAGTAATTTAGATAGATCCATATTTGTTGTAACTGAACTATGTACACGATTTAAACCTCTACAACTTATCTGCATAGACTTTGATGACAATATTGAGAGAAAAGATGAATCCTCGGTTGATAAAATTAATGTCAGACTAAGGTTTTTTTTAGGACATCTTTAGAACCCAGCACCAAGTACTTGAATTCTGAGGCTCCAAAATCTCATTTAGATTGTTTGATAAAAATTTGATGCTAAGAGAGTAGTTGAAGAAATCGATCCACGTGAGAAAGATGGTTTTTCCAAGTTTGACTATAGATGAGAATATCATCAAATAAAACTAAGACAAAATGATGGATAAAAGGACGAAAGAAATGATTCATGAGTATTTGTAAAGTGGAGGGAGCACTACACTAGCCAAAGGTCATGAACAAGAAATCATAGTGTCCCTCATGAGTTTGAAATGTGGTCTTAGGAATGTATTCGTGTTTCATACGTATCTGGTGGTAGCTAGAATGAAGATAAAGTTCAGTAAAGAAATGGGCACCACTTAATTCATCCAAGAGATCATCAATGACAGGAATGGGAAATTTGTCTTTGATGGTGCATTTGTTGAGGGAGTAAAATTCAAGACACATGCACCAAGAGCCTTCATTCTTAAGTACCATTACCATAGGAGAGGAATAGGAGATATTAATAGGATGGATAATTCCCATGGCGAGCAATTCTTGAACAATTTTCTCAATTTCATTTTTCTAGGAAAATGGATGACGATAGGGACGAACATTGGGAGGAAGGATGTCAGGTATGAGGGGAATGGAATGATCATGAACACCATGGGAAGGAGGAAGTCCATAGGAAGTGGAAAAAATAGATTGATGTTTGGAGAGGATGGATTAGAGGTCAGGAGGCACAAAGGGTAACTTAGTGGCTTGAATGGAATGGAGTTGTGCAACAATTATGGAATGACATTTTTTGAGGAGATTTTCTATGCGATGAAAACTGATGATCTCATGGGAACCTTATGTGATTCTAGGGAAATTATACTATTGTCCCTTCTGGTTGAATTGCATGGTTAATTCCTTAAAATCCATGAGAATGGGGCCTAGAGTCCTTAACCATTCAACCCCTAGTACAATGTCACAACCACCAATGTCGATAGCAAACATATGTGATTTCATGTGGTCCTGACCTATTTGGAGACACAAATTTTCACAATGCACCCCACATTTCATGGACCCTCCATTGGAAATCATGATTTGAAAGTTGTTGACTGCTCAAATATAACAATTTGTTTCTTGGGAAATGTAGCGATGAATAAAATTATGGGTTCTACCACTGTCAACGAGGATGATGAAATTATGATGCTTAATGTAACCAATTAGATTGAGGGTTTGGGGAGTAGAGAAAGTAGTGAGATCATTCATGGAAATGACCGGTTCAAATTCTTGGGGGTCTGAGGGTGGAGTTAGGTCAGTGCATTCATGTGAATCTTCCATAGGGGGAGCCCCAACCTCTTCTTTAGAAACATCCTCAAAGATGGCCATAAATTTTTTTTGTTCCTTACACTTGTGCCTAGGAAAATATTTTTCATCGCAATTATAACAAAGGCCCTTGATTTGGCATTCAACCATTTATGCCTGGGTCAATTTTTTGGATCTTTAGTTGAGTGGAAGGATGAGTGGGAGTGACTAGTTTAGAGAAAATAATAAAGGAGAGTTTTCAGGTTTGAGAAGATACAATCTATTGTGCTTCCTTATCTCTTTTAGTAGCTTCCACCCAAATCTCAAAGAAATTCAGGAGGACATGGGAATGGATATCATATTTGAGGCTACTGATAAATAATTCTTGGAAAAATGTATGAGACATGCCCTCCGTGTGGAAATATTATCGCTCAAAAGAAGCTATAAAGTCTTCCACTATGATAGATTGTTTCAACTTTGTCAAACGGCCTAAATGGTGGGTGTTAGTGTCAAAGCATTCATAAATCTCTACAAAAAATTGTGTCCAAGCTACATACCCATGGAGGATATTTTTTCTCCATTTCCACCATTTTCAACATTCTTTATCTATATGGAGAACACCATACCAGAGTTTGGCCAACTCATCCATAATTTTGTGCAAAGATAAATAATGTTCCATTTGAGTTACCTAGCCAGTGGGATCCAAGCCATCAAAATTGTTCACATCCCTGCATGGAAGGTGTATCTCACGTTGAAAGTGATGGGTATGAAAATTATGGGCATTGAATGAAGTTTCACCTTTGGGGTGTAAAGGTGGGTCATAGGAGGTAAGTTCTCCAGTGATATTCAACTTGGTGTAGATATGGCCAATGAAATATTCAAGTTGGGTAGAGAGGTATTGTTTCAGGGTTTCCATTTTGGAATATATGGTGGAATGCATGTTTTTATTGATGGTGGTAATATTGGTATTGAGCTACCGTACTTCATGCTGGGTCGCTGTGAAATCAAAGGAAAAGGAATTGAGGCGAGCTTCAAGGTCTTTTTTATGGGTGTGGGCCATGATGAAGGAGGAAAATGGATGGGTGGGCCCACATAGAAAATGGTTTATGGGTGAAGGGTATCACGACGATCATAGAAATGAGTGGAATCCAATGGGGTAAGTCCCAAATAAGGGGGCCATAAGGGGGTCGTGTCCATGGAAAAACAATTTGCTGAAAAATGATAGGTATGACTACAATTAGGGTGAAGATAGGAATCCAAAGGGATAAGACTGAAATAATGGTGCAATCAAGATCCATAATTTTTTTTTTAACTCTTGCAGAGTTATACTTTGATATAAAGAATACTACAGTGTTGAAAGGCCCAAATTCTTAATAGGAAAAAATGTGTAGTAATTTCGTAACCATAGTGCAGGGGGTGAAGTTACGTGACAATATATATATTTTGTTCTATTTTTGTTTTCGTCCCAAGGGTTAGAGTATATAGGGTTTCTATAGACAAGAGATTTCCTTATGCTATATCTCCCTGATATACATGCAGGGTCCAACATTAGTACTTTTCCCAATAACTTAGGGCACCAACTAAGGAGGCTAGACCGTGCCCCTAGCCACACTACCCGACTACCTAGATACTAGAGAGTATCTTCCCGAGTGTTGTTCTTAGTGGAACTATATATATTAAGAGGTCAATCAGTTTAACTACAAAGGGCTTCATGAGTCTAGGACAATCCATATTAGGTGTTGTCTGATGCACTACCACTCTAAGGAGTACCAATAAGGGTTACAAGGGATACCAACAATGTGCACTTAAGTACCACTTGTATTTCCTGCGTGTATGCTTCCCCTACCACATATTTATGCACTGAACGATAGATATATGTATCTTTAAGATGTCATAATACGTCTCTACCCTGAAAAGAAAAATAACCCACAATTTATTTCCAAGAAAAGTGCTCTGATACCACTTGTAAGGTACTAGATCTATTACAATAGCCAACAAAAGAAATATTACAGAGAACAAAAATAGAACAACATAATATATGAAACCACAAAAACAAAATAATACTTTTATTGATAGGAAAAAATGTTCACTTGCCTCTTCGAGGGGGTAACCTCCACCAGAACATAGATCTATTAAAATAATTATCAAGACAAGGCTTCTCATGCCATCGACTCCTATTTATACTAAATCTATCTGTCAAAATAACAATCGATAGGAACATCTTCTAGAAGTAAAATCTTCTATTAGGTCTTCTTACATTTGAATCATTCTACCTTATTACTATGCCTTATTAATATTTTCCTTTATTACATGGGAAATATATTATTCTACCTACGTGAGGGGATAGGGAGGTTAGGTCCCTAACAACAAACACATAAACAATCCTTGGTTGATATCTCATATTTTGGATTCTAAAGAATTTAAAAATCCCACAATCCTATAAGGCTTCCAAAATGTGTTGGTCACCCAAAGCCACTACATTGTAAACCTCATGGTTTCTCTCTTTCCACTAGATCATGGTTGGAAGAGGATCTACAAAATTCAAGACACATCTTCCATCATCCAAACATCAAAAAATTTGGGAAATTTAGTCTAGATATGATATTTTAGGACACCGTCACACTAACCTATGGTGACAAGTGTAACCAATCATGACCTATCTTACTGGAAGCATGTGATTGGTCAAATTTATCCAAGTAGTTAGGCATGACTATGCATCCCTGAGTTTTTTGGGGTCTCCCAAAATCTCAAATGATAAGAAAAAATTTAAAAAATCCACTTAAAAGAAAGAGGAGGAGATGAAGAATTACATGGTCCAAACAATTTCCAATTCTTTTGACTAAAACTCTTGCAATATTCTCTAGAAGCTTTGGGAGGTAGGAGGGTTTTCACTCAAAATTCCTAATTTACACAAGTGTAAAAATGACTCATCTTTTACCATAAAAAGTCATTTTTACCTTTTTGGGTTATAATTTTTTTTCACACCTACCACAAGTAAGTTTCTTTTGGTTATTTCACTTTTGGATCATTTTTGTGATTTTTAAGAGTTTCTAAAGTATAATTTTGACAAAAGGGTCTAGTTTTTGACATTTTGCAGGACTTAGTCACATTATTTGGCCTTTTTTGCAACATCCACTAAAATTAAGGTACATATTTCGAACTAGCATATAAGGATAGGTTTTTCCCTGCAAAACCATCTTGGATTATTGTCCATCATACCATCAGAAATCCTTCGGTTCAATCCCATCAAGTTGTGACATTATACCTTCTCTTTTTGCACATCGTAACTTTCACGGTAGTCTCCACCCTTCATGGGTTCCCTATCACCTTGATTTCCATCTGGTGCCAATGATATGATTTCGTGTAGGCTTGGGATCCATCCTTTAGACCCACCATGACTCAAAGTTGGGCCTCATTCTTCTCTCCTCATCTATGTTTTGGCCATATCCCAAGGGGGTTCCCATTATTTTATGTTACATTATGGGTGCACATGCATATTGTTGCTTATGTCTTGGTGACTATTGATGTGTTGTTATTTACTTTGATCCCTCTTACTAGCATTGCAATCACCCTTTATCTCTTGCATTTTTTATCATCTTACCTCCATTTTGTGATCATATACCCATGGAGAGAACCATTCCCATGAGTGGAAATCAATTTCTAGTACCCTGTTGCATTCATTTTTCTTAGGTTGGTTCCACGTTCTTGGAACATAGAAGCATGTCATTGATCCACCTTGTCTCTCCATATGAGCTCACTTTTAACTCTTTTTCATGCTAGTTAAACCATGAAAAATACACTTGATCGAGTAAAATTTTACCTCTTTTTGGACTCGTAAGACTATACAAAAAATACACTATCGAGCATACTTTATCTCTCTTTCATTCTCATAAAACAATGAAGGAGACACTCGGAGAAAAAAAGAGTGAGTGTTTGTATTACCATTGATCTGTATTCCAAATGTGGTAGCCATCAATCGTGTCACCCGTGAACATGGTACTTGTTTGTGTCTTTGTCTTATAGTTGGGTTATAGATTTCCTAGGAGTCGTACCATAAATATGAGTTATATACTCCTATGAATGGTTACTCTTCTAGTCATTATAGAGAACGATTTAATGCCTCATGCATTGTCTCCCTATATTAGTGGTGATATTAAGTCAATGCTACTAGGTCATAATTATGTTGTGTTATATTTTCATGTGAAGTAAGCTTCAGTTGGCCATATATTGTCTTCTTGACCATCTAAGTTAGCCATCCATATGTCAGTTGTACTCAATGATTATATATATTCAAAACATATCTCATTTTATGTTTCATGTCAATTTATGAGGGATACATTAAGGCCCTCCTTTAATAGATCTCTTCCTATCAACTTCAACACAATATCTAGGAGAGAGATCTAGAAACTAGCCAATACCTTAGAGCTTTCAATACTTAGTGGAAGGCTTCCTCCAGTGGGTTTAAATCATTGACTCCTACTCAATTGATTCTATGGGTGTTCAAAAATAAATCCTTTATTCACACTCTCTAGATTGTACTAGGTACCTTGGGGTAAATGTTTATTATTGGTGGGTCCCCTCATGTTTGTTAATGCTAATAATCAATGACTGGTAATCAAACAATTTCTATCAGGCTTGACATCAACTCATCTATTCACATGATGTAGAATCATACCATTGATGTTGGGACAAAGACCTTGGGCCTAAGTGCACATCACTTATTCATGACTCCCTTCCCAAGTTGTGATGTAGTATATCACTTGTGTATGAGTACTGTGTTGTACACTGTGACATAGATAAAAATTGTATTTTCTCATGGCTATGAACTCTTTCATGACATGGATCCACCGTGTATTGTGTTGGCAACTATTCTTTATTTCTTTTCTGAGCATGTGAATGGGGATGATCTATATATGTTTGGTTGACATCTAGTTATAGGTACCCATTAATTCCTTGTGATTTTAGCTCCTTCCTTACACTGCCTCACATTCATGATCATTATAATTTGTTTCACCCATCATTTTATCTTCTGACCTCACAAATTAGGGGGCGACTTTTATAGCAATATTTTCCACCATAGGGACACATTGAGAACTTATCGATGTTGTCATGCTAAGACACACTATGTTTCCTTGGATTGTATATATTTTAAGGGAGGTCTTTCCATGCTTGTTTAGCAAGGTGTGTGATGTTTATCATGGTTGAATTATGTTAACCATGGTTATATTTGGTTGTCCATGTTCGAATATGGTTGAATTTGGTTTACCATGGTGGACCACGATCGACTATGTTTGACTATGGTAGACCATGGTTGGGAATGGTTAACTATTTATGACCATGTTAACTATTGTTGACCATGGGTACCCATGGTTGACTACACTTATGAGATAATAATTATGTTCATGTTAGTTAACTTATGGAAAATTACTACATTCATCTATGGTTGTGTTGCACTGTGGCATAAATCAAGGTTTACATTGCATTATGATGATCATCAAGGGTTATGTTTGATTGTGATGTTACCTAATGCCTATGTCACATTGTGACATATAGATTCATTGTGATGTTCATGAAAGGATATGTTGGATTGAAATGTTCCTCAATGGTTATGTAGCCTTGTGAAATTATTCTTGTTGACTTATGTTCCTCAATGTTTACGTCACATTGCAATGTTCCCCAAGGGTTAGGTTAGATTGTGACATTCCTCAATGGTTATTTTGTATTGTGATGTTTATCATGGATGACTTAAATTAACCATCGTGTTGAGTCTCCATTTTGACACTTCTATTATCCTATATTATCCTCTATTTGAATTTATTTTACCTATGATATGTGTATATGATTGACCATTTCCTCCACAAACCTACTTTGTAACCTTGTCCATGTGCATAGAGAGGTAACCTATGTTAAAGCATGATTTGTTTGATTTTCTTGATTAAATTGGATTAAATGATTGATTATTTATGCTCCTAATTCTTTGAATCTTCATTAAGAAACTCCATTTGGTACTCCACTGATCTGGTACTGCAACAATCACTTGATTCGGTACTCCATTGATTTGATATCCTGCTAGATCTGGTATCTTGTCTGATCTAGTACTGATATTCCTCCTAATCCGATACTCTGTAGTGATCCGATACTACCAGTTCAATGCTTATTCTGGTACTAGCACATCGCCTATTCTGGTACTACCAATTCAACATTTATATCGGTACCAACACAACTTTCCTTCCGGTACCACCAACTCAGTGCCTCATCCGGTACCACCAAATCAACACCTCATATGGTACCACCATATTAGCACCTCATCTGGTACTAGTATCGTGCCTATTCCTGTACTACCTTTGTGTTGGTCTGGTACCCATAGTCATGACTGTGTCCATTCGATACTAAACCCCTATCTACAGGATTTACATGTTGAACGAGTATGCTGGTGGTGAGTCCAATAAGTTAGTTGGATAGAAGTATCTTGAGGTAGTTTTGGAGATCAAGATAGATTTCATCACTCATGCACTTCGTGTCATGAGGATGAATTCCATCCCTAGAGATACGATATGAATTACCAATTGTAATATTTTGAAACCATTTGATAATTATACTCAGACCTTGGTTATAAAGACTCACCTTATTTATAAGGGATGTCGTGTAGATGATAGGAAGCAAGTAGTAAGTAAATGATGATATACATTGTTATGTTGAATGAAATGTTGAACTGTTGATTCAATCGATCAATTGAAGGAATACAACTAATATTTTGTGCAATTCATGAGCATGAGTAAAGCTTTTTAGTCTGCAATTTCTTTATAGGTACCTTGTTGGTTCGGTAAGGGCCCACCACCCCAACCAAGGTAAACCTCCCTGTACATGTGTTTGTGTGTTGTAAGTCAATTGTGTGAGTGTGAACACTTAATAGTTGTGTTATAAAAGCCTTTAAATGCATTTTAAGTACATTACATATTTATTTGATTTTGAATCAGTGTGAGTAAATGGTTATACATGGAACATAGTAGATAATTCCATATCCATTTCTACAGATTGATATTTAATTGATAAGAGTTTGATAGATGTGTGGGATTGTCAAGAAAACAAATGTTATTTTTTTGAATTTATGATTGTGGTGTTCTTAGTAGGTACAACAACCATAAGAATCCATCTCTCACCTTCATGTTCCATATAATGAAGTCTCTCAATCATATTGACGGTTTCCTGTATTAAAGAAGGTTTGATTGGAATTAATAGAGTTATGGTTGATTTCTTTCTAAGAGTGAATAAAGTGGATTGTTGATTATTTTTTCAATTGCTACAAGAAGAAAGATATAAGTTCATCTCTTCATTTCATGATCCTGTAATGAACAGACTTGTCATCTAAGAAGGAGCCTTTTCAATTGAGTGTTTGTTTGAGAGTTTTTTTATCAGTATCTTCTAAGTTTAAAGTCGTGTGAAGCATTCAGATATTCTAGAAACAGAGTGTTATGTTATTAATTATTTCTTGATTGAGCTAGATACAACAAACATAGATAGGTTACTTGTTTTCGACACATATAGTGTAACAAATCTTTTTATTACAAATACTAGATTGACATATAAATGAGTGAAATATACTAAGAATATTTATACACCAACATTTTGGCATTGTTGTCGGGGAGTTGTAAATGGTAATAGGTATCATTTTGAGTTTTATTGGTTTGATGAGTTTGGATTGGATTTAAGGACAATCTGAGGGTGTAGAGAAGATGATAATATGAGAGGTAAGAACCTATGCATCCACTTTGGTGGGGTTGCTCCAAAGTCAGGTTGTCCTCTTACCTTTAGTAGTTAAAAGTTTGTGTTTTATTAGTATTATATTTTGTTCTTTTTTATGAGTAGGTATAGGGATAATAAATGTAGTTTTATTGCTTCCAAAATTTTAGAAAAATTAGAAAAACAAACAACAAGAACCCCCCCCCACTAATTCAACTAAAATTCATGCAGGAACAATTCTCAGAGGAGAAATTTCAAAGGGATCAATTGAAACAACATCCAAAGGAACTAAATCTGAAGCCACTGTTCAGATTGAAAGCATAATACAACAAGCAAGAGGGGAAGCACTGGAGACCCCATTAGAAGGAGGTGTTGGAAAAGAGACAGATGTAGTGATAGAGGAAGTTGCATATGCCATTGAGGAAACACACATGGTATTGGAGGAATTATATATACCAAAAAACCCAGTGGTTGAACCATCACTTAGTGGGGACACATCACCAGCACCCTACAAAGTGTTATTTGGAGACATGATAGATGAAGAGGGAAATGCAAACAACGAAACAAAGACATTTGGATTCCCAATATTAGACATCGCCAGGGACGTTGCTATGAATACTATTTCATTTTCCTCACTACCTCACTTCCATGGTATGTCAACAGAAGATCTTGATTCATTTGTTTTTTAATTTGATATACTATGTAGGAGTTATAATTACACTGATAATTCACAAAAACTAAAACTCTTTCCAGCCACACTAAAAGACTCAGCATTAAGGTGGTTTATGAGCCTAGGAGAACACACTATCTTATATTGGGATGGTATGAAGGAGACTTTCCTCCATAAATATCAAGATTACTGCAAACCTAGGGATGCTAGGAATGATATATTTAAAATGCAACAATCTGAGGAAGAAAATTTGGAAGATTACCTAGAAAGGTTCCTATACAACTACCAAAAGACAAAGAAATTTTCCTTAGACACAACCAAAGTTAGGACCATCTTCCTAAAATGTGTGAGGGATGAATGCATTGAATTACTAAACCTCATGAGTTCTAGAGATGTGTACCAAAATCCATTTGCAGACATTGCATAGTATTGTAAAAGATACTCCCATAGTCAAGCCAAAACATGATGATCTATGATGATTGTTTATACTGAACTGGGCCTAATTTGGTGATCAGAAGGTGTGTCCGGGAGGATGAGATGTATGATGTATTCAAATCCTATTATGATGGTCCATGTGGAGGCCATTTTTATGATAAAAGGACAACATACAAGATCTTACAGTCTGACTACTATTGGCCAACTATTTTCAAGGATGCAAAGAAGTATGTGGCCAGTTGTGATGATTTCCAAAGGAAAAATTATTGTAGTTGATGAGATGCCCCTCCAAGATTAGGTAGTAATTGAACCTTTTGAAAAATGGGCTTTGGATTTTGTAGGACCCATTAACCCTATGTCTTGAAGGAAGAAGTACATCTTGGTCTACATATATTATGTGACCAAATGGGTGGAAGCTAAAGCTTTATATTCTGCTAATGAACAATCTGCTGTAGACTTTCTCTTTGAACAAATATTTACGTGCTTAAGTGTACCTTGAGAAATAGTAACTGAAAAAGGAACCCAATTTACCTCCAATTTGGTCAAAGCTCTTATTGAACAGTATAGAATAAAACATAGAAAATCTTTGCCTTATCACCCACAAGAAAATGGGCAGGTGGAATCAACTAATAAGGTGATAGAGGCTATTATTACCAAGACTGTTCAGCTACATCACAAAAAATGGGTTGATAGGTTTCCTAAAGATTTATGAACCTATAGGATAGTTTGGAGAAACACAACATGCCATACACCTTATGAGTTGGTATATGGGAAGCAAATGTTGCTTCCCATATAATTTCAAGTAAAAACCTTCAGGACTTCCATGCAACTAGGGATGGATTTGGATGAGGCTAAAAAACAGAGGATATTACAGTTGAATGAGCTTGATGAGATCATACAATATGATTTTCAAAGGACCACCCTTATACAAGAACAAAGGAATAAATGGCATGAAAAGTACATCAAGAAGAAGTCTTCTTGATCAGGTGATTGGGCCCTCCTGTATGATAGTAGGTTCAATATTTTTAAAGGTAAATTGTCTACTAGATGGTTGGGACCCTATGAATTTGATACATTTTATGACAATGGTTTAGTTAAGATAAAGACTATTGATGAGAATCAAACTCCCTTTGTCGTGAATGGACATCGATTGAAGGTTTATCATAAGCCTCTATCCAAAGAGGATTTTGTCAGAAATGTTCTTAATAATTCCGAAATGCAACTAGTAAGCAAGGGGGTTTATCCTCTTGTTGATCCAACACAATAAGTTTGATTGTGTGAATTAATTTGGCTTTGTACATATTTTTAAATAGGTGTGTCATTAGATAGAAATTTTGGTGTTACTAACAAAAAAAAAAAGTTGATTTTGTTCTCATATAGATAAATGAATAAGGAGGACATATGCCACATGTAGGTCTACCCCTTTATCCAGCCCTAATAGATCATTTGGAGTTTTCTTTAATTTTTCTTTAAGTTTTTCAGACTACCAAAATTTGAAAACACCGACGAGCAAGAAATGGCCCGGGCTCGAGAAAAATCCATGGGACAATAAATGGAGTTTTCTTTAATTTTTTCAGACTCCTAAAAATTGAAAACACTAGTGAGCAGGAGCTAGCCCAGGCTCGAGAAAAATCCATGGGATAGTAGATGGAGTTTTCTTTAAGTTTTTCAGACTCCTTAAAACTGAAAACACTGGTGAGCCTTAACTAATCTGGGCTTGAGAAAAATCCACAAAAAAGTAGTAGTTAGGATTATTATTTTTATAATAAAAAGGAAGTGGAAATAGGAGCAATGATCAGCTTGGTTACAAAAGAGGAGGATTTTGAATCTAAACATGTGGTTATCTAGCTACATAGTACCTTCTCATTACAGATCCTGGAGCCTAGTCATTGAGTTCTTTTGCCTTATTTTATGACACTTCTACTACAAATTCAGAGTTCCTGTATCAAGTGTTGGTATTTGTTTCACCTACATGGTATTTTAGTAGAATCAAATCAAAGGTCCTCTTCCATATCATAAAACACCAACAACTTCTACAAAGGGAAAGCCACGAAGTTCCAGTCTACAGAGAATACCACTAGGTACCTGGTCCAATTCCCCTTGAGTACCAAAATACTATTTTATGATGATACGATACTATATAACATCTCTGCGTTCATCCGGTACTGCAAACAATTTTTTCCTCTATGCTCATCTGGTACTGGGAAAAACTCTGCGTTCATTTGATACTGTGGGAGAAGGTCTGTGTTCATCTGGTACTGGGAAAAAATATGCATTCATATGGTACTGTAGGAGAAGGCCTGTGCTATTTTGGTACTGGGCACAACTATGAATTCATCTGGCACTGTGGGAGAAAGCATGTGCTCATCCGGTACTGGGAAAATTCTGCATTCATCTAGTATTGTGGGAGAAGGTTTGCGTTCATCCAGTACTAGGTAAAAATATGTGTTCATCTGGTACTATAGGAAAATATCTGTATTGATATGGTACTAAAGGAGAAGGCTTGTGTTATTCTGGTACTAGGCACAACTCTGCGTTCATCCAGTACTAAGGTGATCCAGTACTGGTAATGAGGTGTTGATAGTCCTTATCCTATATTCAAATTTTTTGCTGCTCGATTTAAATGATTCAAATAATAGGACGTATAAAATCAACATTTTTCCTTTTATTCAGGAATTATACTAATTATGTATTAAACATGTGGTTACCCTCAATTATGGCACACTCCCTACCATAGACTTCTGCAAGTCCTCGTCTACATCTCCTTGTGAAAAAATCATTCCTATACACCCAAAATGTTGAGAGTACGAGGTAATTGAATCTCTAACATGATCAATTTCCTTCCTTCTGTTTATATGGTGGAGAAACATCATAATACCATAATCCAACATCATGCCATACGAATGACTTAAGCCACATATTTACGCATCTCAAACTATGATTCTGATAATGTCAGACGATTTCATACTTGTGAGTTCTAGTCATAACGACCACATCTCTTGTCATCATTATCCAACACTCCCATGAACATGATATGACACCAACCTTCATACTATTCTATAAGTTATTCATGAATCCAACATGTCTTACCTTGCCATCATTACCCTCGATGTGACCGTTGCAATCCAAATCTTAACTTATAAATGCTCCTCTTGTTACACATTATTTTCGTCATCCCTATGATCGTTAATGATGTAAACCTATCTGTTGCCTTCAGAGGGGCCAATGGCCTGAGTTCCTGAAGAGAGAAGGGAGAAGAACTTTTCCTGAGAAAAGAAGTTGCATTTTCCCTTGTAAAAACCCTATAAAAAGGGAAGTTTGTAGGTTGGCATATAGGCAGGGTGTGAGAATGCTTGATTCTCGCAGGTTGCACCATAGCTAGGGTGCGAGATGTTCATAGGTTTCTCTATAGGTAGGGTGAGAGAATTCCTACACGTGGGAAAAACAAGCATTTTCTCGAATCTTCTAGAAGAAGAAACTTCTATGGTGAGGTGGCATCCAAATGGTTTGGATCTTACTTTCTTTCATGATTTAGTGGGATCATCCTAACCTCCTCACCTTATCCTTTTCAACTTATAAAAGGAGAGGAGTTCTCATGGAGAAAGTTAGCTTTTGGTTAGCTTGGAGCTTTTGGGATTGGCTAAGTTGGATTTGGCTTGGAATTATTAGCTTGGTTAGAGTGGTTTTGCGTTTTTCCTTTGTCAAGATAGATTGTGAATATTATCAGATCTATGCTCTCAGAATTCTCAGAGTGAAAGTGTGTGGGGAACGAAGGACAGTTGGAAGGGACCTTACGACATTAAGGCCATGGTTGTAATATCTCTTTCACATTTAATATGATTCTTTCCTATAAATCTTCTTGTGTTTTATTGTATGATTCCTTGATCACATACATAGGTTTATATTGAGTTTATGCTATTGCTATCACTTTGGTTGGTTGTGTTCTTTTGCAGGTTCATCATTGTATGAGCGTTGGAATGGAGCTAGGATGGCGATGGCGAGAGGAAGCGACATTTAAACGGTATGTCACTCATCCCTCTTTATTTAGTAAATTCAATATCTAAAACTTAAGGAAAGCGTCATGTTCTGGTGTGTTTTGTTCTAGATATAGGTGGATCTAGGGAGATCAGTTAGTGTCTGTACCTACCGATTAGTCCGATAACAAACTTGGTGACTCCACTAGGGAACAGATTGTTTCCTAGTTAGTCTAGTTTCCCTTGCTTTGATTGCTTTTTTTCTGGTCTCTGAGTCTGTGGGAGATCCATCCAGACTCTCTGGATTTGAAAGTTCACTCAAATTTATCCCTTTTTCAAAATTTTGCTTGTTTACAGGCATTCTCGCACTGTACCCTTCAGTGGCCTGTGAGAATCATTAATGTTCGCACCCTACTTTTCAGTTAGGTGAAAAATTCTCGCACCCTACCAATGTCTAGCCTGCGAGAATACCTAATTCTCGCACTGTACTCTATTGCTAGGCTGCGAACTTGTTTGTAAACTTTTTTGGATTGGGTCTTGTCATCTTTTGATGACCCATTTTTGCTTTGATCAGCTGGATTGAACTTTTGGACACTATATTGATATTTTTACAGTCTGCTTGACATTCTTTGAGTTGCTTTTAGCCATATTTGCTTTGTTTGGTTTTGACGGATTAGTCTCTTGCTTTGAGTGTCTTTCAATTACAAAGCATGTGTTTTCTTTAGAATTGTTTGGGGAAAGATCATATTTCTTCTGAATAATTCGCTTTAAAAGAAAACGTTTAGTTTGGGTTTCTTTGTTTTAAGAAAGTTCATTATTGCTTTTAGTGAAATTTTTGAAACAAAAAGATTTAATTTCTTTCTTTATATTAGATTGGGGGCATCCTTGCATTTCAAGTAGAGAAATTCAATGATTCTTGGCATTTTTTGATCTTAAATTATGAAAAAATCCACTCATCATTGTGGGTATACCTCTCAAGCGACCCCCATAATACGCACAACCTCTACACCAAGACCAACAAAGCAGGGTGAGTAACTCTGCCAGTCTCAATGCGACCTCGTGATTGACCCTTGTGTTAGAAGGGCTTCCCAGGGAAGAATGAAGTAAGTGGATTTAACCGCTCCCTAACTCAAGATTTTATGTTTGTTTGCAGCTTTGGAAAGTTATCTTTCAAACCTATTCCAAAGCCCTACGACTAATCTAATGTAGGTTTTCTACCAAAAAGGATAAAAATGTCTAATCAATTTTTATAAGCGCTTTATTTTATGGTTGTTGTTACTCAATAGGAAAATGGCGTGGGCAATATGGTGTTTCAACCGATTCGAAAATTATGCAAAGAGATGAAGATGCAGTCTTTTCATTTCGATGAAAGCTATGCTATGAGAAGGAGAAAATATTTATCATTCCGAGATGCACAATGTCCCAAAATATTAAAACTCAACAATATCAAGATTCTCAAGAAATGAGAAAAAGGTATTGTACACCAATGCACAATTCATGCCCCCCCCCAGCCATGAGGCCATCCTTCTTAATTGGGGTGTGCTAACTAGACCTCGTCTTCCCCCTCACATTCCTTTCCATCTTATAGTGCAGGTTTGTGGTCTAGACGTTCCTCAAACACTGATAGATGAAGGTTTGTCAATTAGTATTTTTTCCTCTATGGCTTGGCAAGATTTGGGTTGTCCCCCACTTGCACCGGTTATGAAGAATCTGTTAGCTTTTAACATAATAACTAGTCAACCTTTAGGGACCCTTCCTCGGTTTCCTATAACTTTGGGTGGGAAAATTGTCTTTATTGATGTCATGGTAGTCTAAGACCCCTTGGATTTTTCTTTACTCCTTGGGCGAGATTATGTCTATGCCATGAAAGCTATTGTGTTTACTCTTTTTCATGTGATATCTTTCCCTCATGATGGATGGGTTGTGACTGTTGATCAACTTTCATTCATTGACCCCACCTGGATTGCCTCCCTGAATGGTTCTTATATGTAGATGGTATCGCCCCCACCACAGGTCAATTATGTGATGTTGTCTCCCATGACTTCAACTTACGATGATTTAGATCCAATAGTTGACATGGTGATCTCTTTGATAGGTTTGTTAGAGCCTGATCTCTTTACTCCTATCGCAACCCTCGACATGTGCTCCTTCCAGAGAATTTTTCTTCCATCTAGTGAAGATCTCTTGGAAGCCATGATTGAGTTTTGTCCCTTGACATGTTGTCCTTCCAAAGCCTTTTCCTCTTGGAATCCATGATCAAGAAGAGAGTTCGAGGATATTTTTTTGTGTCTCTATGGAAACCTTGTTAAAAAATGAAACAGAGGTTACGAGCATAGTTCTTGTTTCTATGCCAAGCTCGTTAAAAAATGAAATAGTTTTCCCCCTCTCTATTTGAGTCAAGTCCTTCATCTAGTATTTTAAGCTTCATTTCATTCTCCTTTGTAGTTGGATGAAATGAAGCTTGGGGGGCATTTTCTTACACCCTCTGGACTTCATGCTAAAGTTGAGCCACTAGTTTCTTAAGCTGGGGGCTAAGTACCAACCATCCATGTGTTATGCGTTGGGAAGTCGCAAGAATAGTTTTATATGGTTCAAGCTTGTGTAAAAATGAAACCACTTACCTCAAGCATAGTTCCCCTGGTTCAAGCTTGCATAAAAATGAAACCAGGTCCAAGCATAGTTTTGTTTAGTTTTTAAGCTTGTATAAAAATTAAAATCTATCCCAAGCATAGTTTTGTTTTGTTTTAAAGCTTGCATAAAAATGAAAACAATCTCAAGCTTAGTCTTTGTTCTTTCTCATGCTCGTAAATACATGAGAATAAGTTACCAAGGTTAGTCTTTGTTCTTTATCTTGCTCGTAAATCAATGAGAATGTAACCGAGTATACTTTTATCACTTTTTCGGACTCATAAAGGTTATATAAAAAATGAACCCCCTAGAGCTCCCTTTAAGCTCTTTTCAGACTCTCTAAACATGAAAATATTGCCGAGCGACCTTGTTCTTTTCATGCTCGTTAAAGTATTTGAAGAAAATTTTCAATGAGCGATAGTTTATCACTTTTTAGGTCTCGTTGAACTAATTTACAAAAAAGGAACTGGGAGAGTTCTCTTTAAGTGTTTTTCAGACTCTCAAAACATGAAAAACCCCCGAGTTTTCTATCCTTGGACTTGTTAAACAAACATCGACAAACCCGCAATGGGACCGAACCACTCCTTCCTAGGGTTCGTTAAACATACTCCGAGGGACTCATCCGAAGGATGATATTACATTACAAACGTATATTATCCTCCTCAAGCTTGTGTAAAAATAAAGAGGTACTCATCATAAATGGTGGGGGAAAAATTGGGAAAGAAATGTATCTAAACCTGTATTCTATGGAAGAGTCACTTTTGAACATGACACCCTTTCACTCGCCTTGTGTCTAGGTTGGAAAATCCACTTGTCTCTTGATCATACTCCTATAAGATTACAAATTGGTCTGTGATCCTTGTTGTTGAGTCAGTGTTTCCAAGATAGTTGTCGTGTCATCAATATGTTCAAAGAGAAGTTCAACCCGGAAAGCCTTCTATTATGTCGGCCATTTTTGCAGTCTTTAAGCCTTCTATTATGTCGGCCATCCCTTAGTCAGTCCTGAATCACTTGTTACTCTGACCTACATCAAATCGTGTTACTTGTTTCATGTCATTGATGTGGGATACATTAAGGCCCTCCTGTGATGAGTCTTTTTCTATCGAATTCAACTCATTATCTAGGAATTAGACTTAGAAACTAATTGGTACCTTGGAACTTGCATTCCTTAATGGCAGGTTTCCTCGCTTTCGATAGTGGGTTTTCATTATTGACCCCTGATCGAGAGATTTCGTCGAGTGTTCGACCTCAGCTCATTGATTCACATTCGTTGGATTGTACCAGAGTACCTTGGGAATCATTGACATTAATGGTGATTTCCCTCGCACTTGTTAACGGTATACACTAATGACCGGTAATCAAGTGGTTTCTACCATGTTCGACTTCGACACATGTATTCGCATGGTTAGATTCGTACTATAGAGTGATAGAGATGAATACCTTAGATATTTTTCTGACAGATCCAGGTTGCGTTGGAGTATATTCAGTGTACTGTTGCATAGATCCACATTGTATGTCTAGTGGCTATGTTCAAATTTGAGTCTTTAACACATAGATCCACAGTGTATTTTTGGTGGCTATGTTCATATTTGAGTCATATTGGCATGGATCCACAATGTATATTTGGTGGCCATGACCTGTCTTAATTGACATGGATCTTCACATGCCATCATTTATGCTTTGAGTCATTTGTATTCTGAGTATGGGAATGCCTACCTCAGTGATGATATATTATTGTATTGCATTTCCTTGTTTGTTGGCAGGTTTCTGACCGACTCTTTCTTGTTTCCTACACACACTCGACAAAGTATTTCGGCTATCACTCTATTCTAACTTCATACTTTGGGGGGCTCTCTGTTACACATTATTTTCATCATCCCTATGACATTTAATGATGTAAACCTATCTGTTGCCTTCAAAGGGGTTAGTGGCCTGAGTTCCTAAAGAGAGAAGGGGGAAGAACTTTTCCTGAGAAAAGAAGTTGCATTTTCCCTTGTAAAAACCCTGTAAAAAAGGAAGTTCGTAGGTTGCTATATAGGAAGGGTGCGAGAATGTTTGATTCTCGCAGGTTGCACCATAGCTAGGGTGCGAGATGTTTGCAGGTTTCTCTATAGGCAAGGTGCGAGAATGCCTACACGTGAGAAAAACAAGCATTTTCTCGAATCTTCTAGAAGGAGAAACTTCTATGGTGAGATGGCATCCGAATGGTTTGGATCTTACTCGCTTTCATGATTTAGTGGGATCATCCTAGACTCCTCACCTTATCCTTTTCAAATTATAAAAGGAGAGGAGTTCTCATGGAGAAAGTTAGATTTTGGTTAGCTCGGAGCTTTTGGGATTGGCTAAGTTGGATTTGGCTTGGAATTATTAGCTTGGTTAGAGTGGTTTTGAGTTTTGGCTTCGTCAAGATAGATTGTGAATATTATCAGATCTATGGTCTCAGAATTCTCGGAGTGAAAGTGTGTGGGGAACGAAGGACAGTTGGAAGGGACCTTATGACATCAAGGCCATGGTTGTAATCTCTCTTTCACATTTAATATGATACAGTAATATGATTCTTTCCTATAAAGCTTGTTGTGTTTTATTGTA
>ML779578.1:547350-583852 GCA_009831015.1 Picea engelmannii | reverse complement strand
TTTAAACGGTATGTCACTCATCCCTCTTTAGTTAGTAAATTCAATATCTAAAACTTAAGGAAAGCGTCATGTTCTGGTGTGTTTTGTTCTAGATCTAGGTGGATCTAGGGAGATCAGTTAGTGTCTGCACCTATCGATTAGTCTGATAACACCTCTAGATGGATTTTCCATCCAGATGAGTCTTATTTATCATTTTACTATCACACCACCTACATTTACACTATGATCCCATTCCTTCATATCGTTTGCATACTTATCCTCTTCCGATACTCCATCGCAATCTGCATTGATATGGTACTCAACCCTCAATCCTCTGCTCCATTGCCTCATATACCTTTAGAATTTTTTTAAGCTAGCATGGGGGTCTATAGGCATGAGCCCATGTTCCAGTTCTATAGGGGAACACTAGAAGATTAAGCTTGCAGGGAGATATTTGAACATGTCAGTTGGGTCCCATTTTTGGAGAAATTTAAAGCCTATCATGAGGGAGTCTCTCTTGCGTTTGTGCAGACATATGATGGAGAAAGTGTTCACTTTGGAGATATGAAGTTAACGATTTCAAAGGCCACCATAGTAGAGGCTACAAGCCTACCTTCATCTAGAGAAAAATACTTCAAGGGGGTTATCGTTGACAGGAAGCTTTGTCAAAACTTTCTCAGAATAGAGCATCAAGACCCCGATTGGACTAAGGGAATTATTCTAAGATGCATCAAAGAAAAATATTTGGCGATGCTTATTAGTTTGCAGATATTTCTCACCTGCGAAGGGAGTTATGCAGTAACCTTCCTATACCATTTGAATCTTTTGTCACATTTTGAAGGAGGGCCACAAATTGATTTTCCTCGCTTCCTCTGGATGAGTTTAAATAAAATAGTGAGAGGAGTTAAATCAACTTCCAAGAAACCTGAAACCAGCCTCCATCACCATGCACCAATGAAACTTTTGGTTGTCCATGCCTTGAGAAAACAATGAATTAGTTGGAAAAAATTACTCCAACATAATTTTTCACAGGAAGGAATGTTGAAATTTGTAGAAGAACAATAAACATAAGTACACAGTGAGGGGTCCAATAGAAAGACAAAGAAAAACAAGGGGAAGAAGTTAGGGTGTGAAGAAGCCACTGTTATACCTAGATCATCCCATCCTATTGATGAATTGGATAAAGATAAGTTTCTTGTGGAGGATCCCACTGCATCCAATAATAAGAAAGCCTCCCAATCTCATAAAATAAGTCCAACCTTGATTCTAAAAACTAAAAGACAGAAAAGGAAGGACTCTGGGCAAGGTGAATGATCAAATAGTGATCCTGAAGAAACCATTGAGTTATCACCAAAGCTAGTTAGAAATTTGTAAAAGAACCATGAATTAAACATTCAAAATAGGAAAAATGGTCAAAAGAAGGGTGCGCCATCATAACGAATCCTAGAGGATCCCACTACATGTGAGAAGGAGAGGCCTACCCAATCTAAATAACCTAGTATAGCATCGAGTCCTAAAGATCAACTTCCACAAAGTGAGAGGTGAAAGAGGAAGAAAACATATCAACATGAAGTTTCACATGATGTCCCCGAGGAAACTATTGAGTTCCCTCAAGAATCAGTTAAGGAGTTGGAAAATACCCCTGAAGCAGCGATTGTGTCTCCTCAAGAACCGATTAGTGATTTGGAGGAAACTCCTAAGATTACAAGTGGAAGCAACGAGACTCTTAAAATGATAAAGGATCAAAAGAAACAAATACTAGAGCCTACACCTCAGTCCTCCAGAGTGGAAATAGGGAATGTTCAACAAGGACAGACTCTAGAACCCACACTTCGATCCTCCAAGGTGAAAATCAAATCAACACAAGAGAAACAAGTTTCCACGCCTATAACTGCCATTAAAATGAATAAGATTAAGTTGTTTGAGGAGACTTTCACCCTTGTTAGAAAATCTGAGGAAGTCTCACTTCCTGTACGAAGAACCACTAGGAGTATGGAAAAAAAGATAACAGTTCCACATGTGCCTTATCTTTCATAAAAGCCTATTGATATTTTGACTTCTCTAGAGAAATAAAGTGGGTATGGAGCTACGATTAGTGATATCGAGGGGTTCCTGACATAAATCTTGAGAGGTCTAAGAAAGGATAAGGAATCTCGAGAGGAGGTGATTGAACATACAACCACATCTGATCCTGACAATTCTCTGAGCAAAAAACAATTGATAGTGAAGAGTTGGAAGCTAACAAAACAGAATGAGAAGCTAAAACAAGAAGTTACAGAGTACCAAGTGTTGGATAGACACATTAAGGTGGAGAATTCATAATTGAAAGAATATAACCTAAGGTTACAGGATGAACAAGAAGAGGTCTCTGCTAAACTCAACAAAATTTTATGTTTGATCCAATACACCAGGATGATTAAGAAGGAAATTAGGAGCGAAGCTTCTGGTCTCAACATCCTACAACCAGATAAATGATGTGGAATGGTTCAGTTTTGAAAATTTTTGAGTATCAGTTTTGATATTATTGCATGAGGACATGCAATGACTTTAGCATGGGATAAATGTTGAGTCTCCCTTTTGACACTTCTATTATCCTATATTATCCTCTATTTGAGTCTATTTTACCTATGATATGTGTATATGATTGAACATTTCCTCCACAAACCTACTTTGTAACCTTTTCCATGTGCATAGAGAGTTAACCTATGTTAAAGCATGATTTGTTTGATTTTATTTATTAAATTGGATTAAATGATTGATTATTTATGCTCCTAATTTCTTTGACTCTTGATTAAGCAGCTCCATCCGGTACTCAACTGATATGGTACTGCAACAATCGCTTGATTCGGTACTCCACTAGATCCAATACTCCACTAATCTGGTACCATGTCTAATCTAGTACCGATATTCCTCCTAATATGATACTCTACAATGATTGGGTACTACCAGTTCAATGCCTATTCTGGTACTATCAGTTAAACGTTTATTATAGTACCATCACAACATTCATTATGGTACCACCAGATCAACGCCTCATCCAGTACCACCAACTCAACACCTCATCCGGTACCACCATCTTAGCGCCTCATCTAGTACTAGCCTCGCGCCTATTTTGGTACTACCTTTGCACTAGTCCAGTACCCATAGTCATGACTGTGTCCATGCAGTACTAAACCCCTGTCTACATTATTTACATGTTGAACAAGTATGTTGGTGGTGAATCCAAGAAGTTAGTTGGATAGAAGTATCTTGAGGTAGTTTTGGAGATCATGATAGACTTCATCACTCATGCACTTTGTGTCATGAGGATGAAGTCCATCCCTAGAGATACGATATGAATTACCAATTGTAATATTTTAAAACCATTTGATAATTATCCTCAAACCTTGGTTATAATGACTCACCTTCTTTATAAGGGATGTCGTGTAGATGATAGTAATAAATTAGTAATTAAAGGATGATATACATTGTTATGCTGAATGAAATGTTGAACTATTGATTCAATCGATCAATTGAAGGAATACAACTGATTTTTTGTGCAATTCATGAGCATGAGTAAAGCATTTTAGTCTACAATTTCTTTAGAGGTACCTTGTTGGTTCAGCAAGGGCCCACTGCCCCAACCAAGGTAAACCTCCATGTACATGTTTTTGTGTGTTGTAAGTCAATTGTGTGAGTGTGAACACTTAATAGTTGTGTGTTATAAATGATTTTAAATTCATTTTAAGTAAAGTAGATATTAATTTGATTTTGAATCAGTGTGAGTAAATGGTTATACATTGAACAAAGTAGATAATTCTATTTCCATTTATGCAGATTTATATTTAATTGATAATATTTTGATAGATGCGTGGGATTGTTAAGCAAGCAAATGCTATTGTTTTTAATTTATGATTGTGGTATTCTTAGTAGGTAAAACAACCATAAGACTTCATCTCTCACCTTCATGTTCCATATAATGAAGTCTCTCAATCATATTGAATGTTTCATGTATTAAAGAAGGTTTGATTGGAATTAATAGAGTTATGGTTGATTTCTTTCAAAGAGTGAATAAAGTGGATTGTTGATTACTGTTTCAATTGCTACAAGAAGAAAGATCTAAGTTCATCTCTTCATTTCATGATCCTGTAATGAACAAACTTGTCATCTAAGAAAGATCCTTTTCAATTGAGTGTTTGTTTGAGAGTTTTTTTATCAATTTTATCTTCTAAGTTTAAAGTCTTGTGAAGCATTCATATATTCTAGAAACATAGTGTTATGTTATTAATTATTCCCTGATTGAGCTAGATACAACATATATAGATAGGTTACCTGTTTTCAGCACATATAGTGTAACAAGTCTTTTGATAATGAATCCTGGATTGACATATAAATGAGTGCAATATACTAAGCATATATATACACCAACAGATGGTTGTATTTATTTGTCCATGGTTGAATATGGTTGACTTTGTTTTACTGCGCTGGACCATGGTCAGCTATGTTAGACTATGGTAGACCACGGTTGACATTGGTTGAATATGATTGACGTTGGTAGACCATGGTTTGGCATGGTTGACTATGGTTAACCATGTTGACTATTATTGACCATGGGTACCCCATGGTTGACAATGTTTATGTCACAATAACTATGTCATGTTAGTTAAATTATGTAAAATTACAACATTCCTCTATAGTTGTGTCGCATTGTGACATCCATCAAGGTTTACATTGCATTATGATGATTGTTAAGGGTTATGTTCAATTGCAACATTGCCCAATTATTGTGTCACATTGTGACATATATATTCATTGTGATGTTCCTCCATGGTTGTTGTATTACCATGTTCCACAATGATTATATGGCATTGTGATGTTCAACTTCATTGACATATGTCAAATACTATGTTCCTCAATTATTATGCCATATTGCGACATTCATTAAAAGTTATTTTTCCTTAAACATTCCTTAAGCGTTATGTTTCATTGTGATGTTCAAGAATGGTTATGGTGCATTATTTTATTCATCTTGGTTGACTTATGTGGAATTGCTACATTTTTGAATGGTTTTTTTTTCATTACAACGTTCATCAATGGTTATGCTGAATTTGTGATGTTCCTTAATGGTTATGTTGCATTTAAACATTCATCTCGGTGGACTATGGTTGACCATGTTGGTTATCTTTAACCATCATTTAATATGGTGAATTTTCATTATGAGATTCATCTTGGTTGACTTGTGTCGATTTCTACATTCGCATTGGTTGTGTCACATTGTGATGTCCATCAAGGGTTATTGGGTGGATTTCAAATGTTTATCATGTTAATGACCTTCTATAGTCCATGCATAACTACTAAAACTATATTTTTGAAGTATAAATAAGAGTCATTGGGTGGTAGAGACAAAACAATCATTGAAGCACCATTATGCTAACAAAATACGACTTAGTCTACAATACCTTTCATCCTGAGTTTTCAATTGTTGTTTCCCCTATCTGGAAACTTTCATTTCCAACCATATTTCCCCTTCTTGTCTTGTTGAGTGAAATAATTCCATATTTTCCCCTTCACTCGTCTGGATCAAGGAACCAGGAGTTCATCCTATATTTAGTGGTCGAGGCAAAGGAATCTAAATATCAGTTCTGGACAATGCCACAGTAGGATCAAGTGTTATCTGTATATACTACTTTCTTTTAATACACATGAGAATTCTCTTCTTTTCCATTCAAAATGTGTCTTATGTTAATCGATTTATAATTATGATTTATTGCATCATTTGGTTAGTTTCTTAAGTATCTGATCCTATTTTGTATTGGTTGTTAGAATTTAGTTACATGACTAATTTTAGTGTAGTATTTCTGTCCTTTGTGTGCAGGTTTGAAAGGAGAATAATATAGCAAGGAATTGGAGCAGGGACTTATGAGAAGACTCTTCTCCAAACTTCGAAGTTTAGGTAGGTGGTTATTCACCCCTAGTAGGTAGTTATACTTCTTCAACTAATTTTTAATTTAAGGTTAGTTCTCTAGGTATCCACTCTATTGTGGATTTTAACTCAATTCATAGGGAGTTTATCCTTGTCAATGGAATTGGTGATTCAAATGGGGAGTTCTCCTTTGGGTTATTTAGGTGCTTGCTTTCCATGTTTTCTTTTGTTTCTTTGCATTCTTTCTGTTTATGTTTCTACAAGTTTTTTTAGAGATCTAACATTTATTCTTAGGTTTTAAGTCATAATTTTCCAAGTCTTTTGGGGAGATTTTGGGTTACATACATCTTTTTTCCTAACTACAATAACATATATACACTAGTTTATGAAGGTATTGTTTATATTTTGGTAGATGCAGGAGGTATTAATCTCCAAGTGTAACCTTTGTACTTAGAATAGAATATTTCGGGAGTAAGAGAACCATTAAACAGATGTGTGAAAAACCTAGAAGAGAAGTCGGTCCAAGAATAATAATAATAAAGAATTAGAAATCCCCAGAAAGAGAAGTTGACCCCACTTGGAAAATTCACTTGGACATGTTAGTATAAATAAGGAGGCACCTTAGCTCATTTGGACTCTCTCATTCACTCACTCAACTAGTGTGCAAGTCTAAGGAGTTGCAGCTGCAACAAAATGAGGAATAAGTCTAGAGAGAGTAGTGCAACAACTGTCATGGAGTATTCTCAGTATTTCAGGTATCTCGCGTGTGCGCTTCTCTCAGTAAAGGTATGCTTCCTTTAGTAGAGGTACGTTCTCTTGGTATTGTGTTGCTGCTACAACAATGGTGTTTTTGGTTAGGGTTTATCTTTTGGTTCTAGTGTGGACTTGCTAGAATGATTATATCTAAGAAAAGATTATTGTGCTCGGTGGTGGCATATGTGAATGCCTATGGTTGGGTGACAATGATGTGACAGTCTATGGTTAAATGAGAATACCAAAATTTTAACATGGTATCAGAGTTGGTGTCCTTCGTAACAGTCTGACCAATGGAAATAAGATCCTCATTTTCCCCTATTATCAATCTCGTTGACCACTTACTAAACCCACTAAGAATTTTACCTAAGGAGGGCACATATTTTCCCAGGATTAGATCTACAATCTTCTGAAGTTGAAGAGCCAGAGGAAGAAGTTGCAGGGCCAGTTGCAACATTAGCTGCAATGCCACATCTAACACTAATTGCAATTCCATTTGCAGTTCCTCTAGTCCAGTGAAGCTTTTGGAAACACATTGAGAAAATCATTGAAAGGATGATGAAATTATTCTTTCCCTAGATCAGCTCGCTATCCATTATTTTGGTAGTTAGGTTTTCTAGCCTTGCGACAACAACAAACCCTAACCCAAATTCGTTGGGAACTTTTAGTGAAGTGTTGGGCCTAATTTTTAGTTTTCCCACTGCTCTCTACCCTAGTACATCTCCAATTATCTACAGATTTCAAGTTGGAGCACTTTGAAGTTTGTTTTGGGTTCGTTGTTGCTTACCACTTCTACTAGTTGGTGTTGCTACTAGAGGTATGTACTTGTATATGTTTAAACTGTATCACTATATTGAGGGTGTTTGCATGAGAAGGGGTTTTTCATTGTCCAAGAAAAAATCATATATCCATAGGGATCACAGATCCAACACATTCATACGAACAACACACTCCAAGTTTTATTGTTTTGATATGCCTCTAGCTATTATGGAATTATTGTGATATTATGAACATCTAGTTGTATTTTGATCTGTTGAATTCAAACCTCTTGTCAAAGTTAAAGTTATAAGATGACTTTAGTCAAAATATTAGATTGATTAAGGTCAATTTTTTAGATTTCATTTTCGTTATATTCCCCAACTCAAAATTATGTCAATAAAGCATATTGTCTTAGTATATGGGACATGTTGGAGAGAATACTTGTCATCTTGAGTGAAGGAGACTCAGAAGAAAATAAACAACACTCATTCTTGAAGATAAGACTTCAGGTTCCAAGTTTGATTGTTAAATTGATAATTTTCCAATTTGCACATATCAAGTTTGATAGTTTCTACATTACAAATAAACACTATAGTTGTGACAACAATCTTTGAAAGGTCCTATTACTGCTAGATACTATGAATACCTGGTAGCATGTGAGTACTACTGATATAAAATTCTTATTGTACTTGTCTGTAATATGAACTAACATCTCCTCTAGGAGATATTTCTTGTTTTTCTTCTAGGCAGGTCACCTTTGTAATGCTACGATGATTACCATGAATTTGTCTTTAATTATTTTTACCATAGATATGTTATTATGAAAATGCTATTATATTGGAAATACTTTTTTCTCTTTGTTTCTCTTGTCTTGGGAAGGTTATATTGTAAATTCCATGAAGGTTACCATGGAGATATTTTTGTTCTTGTTTCTTTTTCTAGGAAGATAATAAGTGATCGCTCTGAGAAGGAGCTATGATGATGATTGTTCTTGTTATTGTTATTATTATTATTATTATTATTATAAGAGTATTATTCTTGTCTGTTATTTTCCCTTGTTGTTGGTCTTATTCTAGGAAGGTCATTCGTGATAACTCTGAGGGGAGCTATAGTGACGGTTGCAGGAGGAAAAATATTAGATGGTATCTAGTTTGAGACATGGAGAAGACTATTACTTGTACTAAAGAAAAAGAGGACAAAGTTAAAACCTTCTAACAAGAAGGGTACTTTTTCGAGATATATAGTATCTCATATGGATATTGATTGTAAGGAGAAGAAGGCTCCAATGATGATTGAACATATCCCTCTAGTTCAATTGATCACTCTTCAGATCACCAAGAAGAGTTAGTAGAGCCAGAAGATCCTACTCGTAATCGTTGCAATAACTAGGAAGAGACCATCATGGTCTTGTGACACTTTGCATGATGAAAAGATATATATAACATTGATGAGCCATAGCTCCACCGGTGGTGAGGCAGGTGACCACACCATGTACCAACTCAAAAGGAGATAGAGTTCACAGGGAGTCATCCATCACGATCTAGTATGGAGGAGAATCCTCCCCTAGACTGTTCATAAGATATTAGACTTCAGAGAAGATCATCACTACAAAGGGAGAAGATGGATCTGGAGATTATATAGAGTCAAAGGGAGTCAAGCTTCAGAGGGATCATGGAGACTTAGAGTCATCCTGATCTTAGAGAGAGTAAGTGGCTTAGATAATTTCATTCAAAATTTATGCCTCCTCAGATTCAGATGGGAGAGATAGACATCTTCCAGGATTGATAGAAAGGTGTCATGATTTAAGGAGGATAGGTCAAAGCTTCAGAGGCTTCGAGACCTCCTAGGAAGATTCCCTTATTTCAGTGACATAGGAGAAATCCAATCAGAAGGAATGGGATGTGGAGTTTTCCTTGATACCGGAAGGGAAGTCAGTGGTGACTTCCAAATTGATCTACGAGATCAAAGATGTTGATGATGGAAGCATAGAAATGTACAAAGCCTAATTTGTGGCCAGAGGATTCTCCCAGAAAGAGGGAGAATATTATGATGATACATTTTCTCCTATATTCAGAATAAGTGTACATAAAGAAACCATAAGATACATGAGAAGGAGTCTCATGTTTGCAGATTGAATAAAGATTTGTACGGGTTTAAGCAAGAACCTAGGGTAGGATATGTCAAACAATTATTTTCATAATATTGGGAATGGTTTCCCTTTGATATTGGATGATTACAAGAGAAATATTGCATCAAATTTTGAAATGAAAGACCTAGGTATGATGCATTATGTTTTGGGTCTAGACGTGTGGAAGAAATCACATGAGATTTTCATGTGCCAAGGAAAATTTGCGGTATAAATACTGAAGAGATTTGATATGTTGGATTGTAAATCCATGCCCACACCAATGGTGACGAACCTAAAGTTATTAAGTGATACTTATTCAGAGACAGTGAATGTCATCATGTACATGAAAATGATTGGTTTATTAATGTATTTGATGAACTCTAGACCAAATATATGCTTTTCGGTGAACACTTTGAGTCAGTATATGGTTGAACCAAGACATGTTCACTTGGTTGTGGAAAAACATGTGTTGAGGTAACTGAAAGGTACAATTGAATATGGAATCAGATATGTTTTGGATCATGAGATAAGCCTGCAAGGATATATTGATTCAGATTGGGCCAGTAATGTCGCAGACCGAAAGAGTACATCTGGATGTTGCTTCAATTTTGGATTAGCTATGATCTCATGGTTTAGCAAGAAGAAAACTAATGTGGTGCTTAGTACAACTGAGGAAGAGTACATAACATCATGTTATACTAGTAGCCAAGAAACATGGCTTCGGAATCTACTTGCAAGATTATTTTATCTTGAGTTAGAGGTGACTTGTATCTGGTGTGATAGCTAGACTTGTGTGAAGTTGTCAAAGAATATGGTGTTTCATGACAAGTCCAAGCATATCAAGATCGGGTACCATTATATCAGATATATGGTGCGTAAGGGAGAAATGAAGTTCGAGTATGTCTCTATAGATGAGAAGATAGAAGATGTGTTGACCAAGCCTCTATCAAGGGTGAAGCTTGTGTACTTCAGGGACAAGATTGGCGTGGTCCAAAAGGACTTCCCTCATAAGAGGGAGTGATAAATCGCATATTTGATTCTTGGGGAAATAACTTGTATATTGTGGTAGTAGAGGGTGGTAATTTACATGCATGTTACTAACTATGACATGAGTCAGCATGACCTTGCATAAGGTCAGTAGTATATTGATCCTTCAAGGTTGGTAGTTACCTAGATTTCAAGTTAGTGGACCAACCATGTGGTTGGAAGATTCATAGTTTTGTGTGAACTACATGGATAGTGTGTGTGCACTACATTGCCTAACCCTCGTGGTTAGATGCCTAGGATTTGTGTGAGATGGATTCCTAGTGTGCTAACCAGAAGGGATAGATTTAGGTTAGTTTCCTAGTTCTACATAAGTGGTCATTTATCTAGAATTTGTGTTAGTGAGATGGTGACCCCATGTACATGAGTGGTCATTGATCCATACTATGTGTTAGTGAGCTAGATGACCATATGTACATGATTGATCATTGATCTAGAATTCGTGTGAGTGATATGGATGATCCTATGTGAGAACTAGATGTCAGATTCTATGTGAGCTGGTGAGTTATGGTTTTCTAGACTCTGTTTGGATTGGGTAGTAGTGAATTTATGTGTAAACTGGATCAACAGAATATTCTAGATTCTGTGTGAGATAGATGGTTTCCTGGCTATCTGTGAGTTAGATGAAATCCATGTAATCACATAAGGTTCGACATGATGATGAGGTTGTTCCTACTACAGAGACGATACATATGTTGATGAGGCCCCAGATGCATGACTGTGACATGACCATCGGATAATTTGTGTGTGTGACTATGACAGATCCATGTGGCTATGACAGATTCGTGGGGCTATGATGGTGATACTTTTGACATGATTTGTTTGATCATGAGATGGATTGTGAGGCCATGCTACTTGAGACATGATTTGTTTGATCATGAGATAGCCTGTGTGGCTATGGTGATGTTACCTGTAGACTGGTCTGCAAGACCATGTGAGGTAGTGATGATCTGTTGGTTCTAGTGTGGAATTGACAGAATCATTCTATCTAAGAAAAGGCTATTGTGCTCAGGGGTGGAATATGTGAATGCCTATGGTTGGGTAACAATGGTGTGACATTGTCTATTGTTAAACAAGCATGCCAAAAGTTTAACAAGTATAAGCATGTACATACACATATTTCTATGGAAATAGAAGCATATAATATGTCTCGAGAGGGAGTCTTTCTCTCTTTGTTCAGTCTGTTAAAGCCCCGAGTTTGATTTTTTGGGAGTCTTTATGACTCTTTGGGTTGTCTAAAGCTTCTGTTTAGTCTCAGAAAATAGTTGAAGTTTTAAATTAAATAAAAAACAAAGTTTGTAGTGTTTCTTTGGATTTGCATGCTTGTATAAAAGGTTTTTTTTTTTCAATTATTTCAGTATCTTGATTGTTGTAGGTCATCATTTCTTAAATTATGAAGTTATTGATTTGAATTTTTTACTTTTCTACCATACTTTTTTGTTTTCAAGCAAAGAAAAAGAAACAATTCCTTGTTTTTTAGTCTTTTGCTTGGTTTTTGCATAGTAGCAAGAAACAAAAAGATAGTTTAATTTGTGCATATGAGTTTCTTTTCTTGTTTGTTGTATTGCGTTTTTCATTGAAAATAAAAAGATCACATTCTTCACATAACTCTTTCCCTTTTTCATTCACATTGAAAAGGTAGTTTCATTTTAGAGCATTTAGGGTTTCTTAGCTTGCATCAAGTAGTGAGTTTTCATTTTGAAAGGAAAAAGTTGTAGTTGTGCATTTTTTCATTCAAAAAGAAAAAAAAAATGCATTTCAAACTTTTATAGTTTTCATTAAATTTTTCATTATACACTCATTTTGTTGAAGAATAAGCTCAATTATAATATGACAATGTTCTTACAAGTGATTTTCTGCAAGAGCCTTTGAACATCACTTGTTTCAACACCATTCCTTCTTAGAAAAGAACAATAACTTAAATAAATGATTACTTAAAAGTAAATAGAATTTTTATTTTAAAGAACACCAACTAGTCTAGGTGTGGGGCCTTGGAATAATATTGGAAAGTTAACTCTCCAATGCTTATCAAACTCAAACATAGATTCTTGATTAATGAGCGATCAAAATCCAATATCAGATAGGTTTTTCCAGGGAAGCTCCTCTAACATAGGAGTCAATTATAGGTCGCATAAGTGTAGAGAAAACTAATCCTCACACTAAACCAATCAAAAAATAAAATAAATATTCAAGCATAAAATAAATGAAAAACACACACAGTACATAGAGATTTTACCCTAGAAACCCTTAACAGGAAAACTAACATTCCTTGAGCATCTTTCTCTCTTGTTGTCTTATTCATTCATTGAGTAAATAGTTAAATTACTAACCTTGGTATACACCTAAGACAAAATTTCAATCATACTCTATTACTTTACAAAAAAACAAACTAGCAACCAAATAAGATTGCATCTACATGACCTTTATGATTCTTCTAAAAATTATCTTTTACAATATTACAACATGTCTTATTTATAGGTTTTATATCATGAAAATCCTAAATCATGGCACCCAAAAATTGTTACAAATACATGTAGATGATTGGATGCAATCCCATGAATCTTGGGATTATGTTACAATCAACTACCAGTCGAACACTAGTTGACTACCAAGTCAACCTCCAGTTGGTCTTTAATTGTCTGTTACTCAACCTCCTATAGACCTCATGTCAGTTGAATTTCAAATTTCCTGGTCAACTACTTCAACCTTCAACTTTAGACTTGATCACTTCGACCTCAACTTAACCATTAACTCAACTTGACTCATTGGTCAATTCATTTCCCAGTTGGTCCACATTGACTAGACAGTTGGATAATTGTTCTTTCACTACAAAGAATATAACAACCCAACAATATCCCACTTGTTGTTTTCTTTGTTTATATAGGAGAACTTGATCTTTATTTCATAGACCCAGGGAAACAATTCTCATTACCTCTCTACACCAAGAGAAATTCACAATACTCACAGACTTGGTTAAAGGGTTTGCTCTGTTTTCCAATGTGTTTACCTTGTCCAACAACACCTTATTTCTTTCCACCATGTCTCTCATGAAATTGTATTATACATCAATATGATTTGTCCTAGAATGGTAAGTTAGGTTCTTTGTTAGGAATATTGTGCTTTGAATGTTGCAATTTATCTTCATATATTTATGATCAAACCCAATCCATAAATAGTCATTGCAACCATACAACTTATTTTCTTGCATGAGTGGCTACATTGTATTTAGATTCTATTGTCAATAAGGCTATGACTACCTATCACTTACTCATCCAACTGATTTCTCTACTGAACATATTGAACACATATCAACTGGTAAACCTTCATCAATCCAAATCTTCAGCCCAATTGGTGTCAACAAAGCCATGTACATTTACTTTCCTGTCAATTTTATATTTCCCTTTGTAGCATATGGAATATTTTTTTGTTCCACACAAATAACTAAACAATATCTTGAAAACAATCTAGTGCTCTTTACCGGGTGTTGACATGTATCAACTAAATACTCCCACTGCATGAGAAAGATCAGGTCAAGTGAATATCATTGCATACATTAGACTACTAACATCACTAGCATAGGGAACATGTCCCATGTTCTCTATTTCTTCTTGTGTCTTTGGAAAATGTTCAACATTTATCTTTTATCCTAGAGGAATTGGTACCATGACTAGTGGTGGTCCCATGAATAGAAGAAATGATTTAATGTACCCTTGGTTTCATAATTTACATGTCAAACCAAGGTTCACACAAACTTAAGAGGTTTTATGCACTATATTTCCATTATGAAATTGTCGGTAGAAAAGGTTTGATACTAATCAAAGGATGAAAATGTGTTGGAAAATCTAGTGATAAAAAAAATCTATGAATTAATTGCTTGAAGGAAACACACCAATTTGAAAGTAAATCTAATATAGATTGCATGAAAAGAACTACTTATAATTTCATTAAAGAGTATTGAATTAATAAATTTAAACTGAAGAAAAAATATGAATACAATCTAAACTAGGACAAAAAACTATAATATAAGTAAATCTCTAAACTATGATAGAAAGTCGTAATGGAATTAAAGTTACACTAATGCAGGAATAAAGAAAGATAATCCTTTGATTAATATCAATCTAAATGCCCTTTTATATTTTATTGATTCTTTCAGGAAAAGAAAATTAAGCTAAGTCAAAATCTGATGCTAAAATAGGATATGTATACAAGAAGTGTGTAGTTCTATAGGAACTGTATATTTTCTACAGGAAACCCCTACATGAAGGAAAATGGAGTCTAAAAATATAGTGCAAGTCCTTAAAATCATGAAAAAAACTATACTATAAATAAATGAAGTGAATCTAAGGTTCTTAGCCTTGGGAGGCACCTAAGAGTACGCCAAAAGGTTATTGACATTTCTACAGGATGGTACTGCAACTGGTTAGTTAGTCATAATATTAACAAAAATGAAAGTGTTCATGCAAAAAAATATCAAAATCTAAGAGAGAATGCAATACTACCTAGGAACTAAATAATATGCATGAAAAATGCAGAAACAATAGCATGTTCCTTGAGCCCTCTTGGATGGGCCCTACCCAAGAAGCACACAGAGACTAAAAGAAACCTTAATAGATTGAAAGCATAACCATATTTATTTCATAAATATCAGTAATACACCATGAGAAGGAAATATCTAAGTTATTAGTACAATTATTCACAAAATCTCCATACAATACTTCTCCAAAATTCTCTATATCCCTCTCCTAGACTAGAGGCCTATATATAACTAGAGAGTTTGACCTCCCTTCCTAAATTAATTAGAGAAATGAGTAAATGAGAGATCTCATCCCTTTACATCTACATTTTCAAACTGTTTCTAATTAGAAATAGTTATAATGCACAAGGAGTGCTCTTGGAGGTAGGTGTAGACAATTTCCCTTGATATTTGGTTGACATCTCATTTGAAGAGACAAAATCCCATGTTTCTCAGAGGTTTGCACCCTTAACTCCTGCAGTTCGATCTGGTTGGTGGAATACATGTCTTTTGAAAAAAACATTATTGCAAAATGGTATATTATACAAAAACTTCCACCTCAATCATACATTCATTAAGAAACATACAAAATACCCATTACTAACTATTAAATATGGTCAAAAGAAAAAATTAAGTCATTTTGTGGTGGAAAAATGTGCCAAATATGATCCTTTGAAATGGAAACTAATGAGGCTCATCATCACCCCCCAACTAAACTTTTCCACACCCTTTATGCAACCAAAAATTGTCTTTTGGATATCACTATTGTTGTCAATGCTCATCACCTTGCTACTGCTCAATGCCTTGTTGTTTCTCAACAAGATGTTGTTGTTCACCACATTGTTGTTGCCTACTGAATTCCTATCTCATATCTCAGGCCACATATATGGTGATAGCTTCCTAATCATGGTATCCTTTATCCTTCACAATGTTGGCCCATTCTTCTTCCTTTTCTGAATTGAGATTAGCCATAGGTGCTACAGGGAGAAGAAGTGGAGGGCTCATCCTTAGAAAAATCCATTTAGTCTTCATTTTCCTCAATGTTTCTTTTTACCAGGCTATATTGAGGATGGAAAGTTGCAATGTATAGGGATAATGAGGTTCCATGATCTGAAAATCATGAGGAAAAGAGTGCCACCTTTTGCGGTTGGCCTTTGTTGCTTCCTCTCCCAATAACCTGAGTGAGTAATCAAGATGGGAAATTACTTTCCATTATTTGGTTTTATATCCTAAAGTCACATCCTTATCCAAAGAGAGGCTATGATGATTGTTTATGACATATTTAGGAAATGAATCCTCTCCTCTAATCCATAAGGGTGTTTGTTGATCTTATTTCTTATAGTTTTTGAATTATTCTTCCCTCATTTCCTCATTCCTTAGCCATGATGCAAAGGCCATCAATTGGACATCCCCCACATATGGATTAGGATTCCAATTGTACGGGTGTGGAAATATGAGGTTATGTAGGTATAATTCACATAGTTTATCTCTTTCTTCCATATTACATCCCTAATATGCATCTAGAAAATATTTGTGGGTATCAAATTTGAATTTTACAAACTTAGACCAAGTGTGTAATCTGATTTTTGTGCCACTGTGATTTTAGAGCAGTGTATATGTTTTGGATGGTGGCCTACATTCAAACATTTCTTCAGATACTTTAGCTATTGTTTTGACTATTTCTTCCATAATATCCACTTGTTTACTCTTCTCATGTAGACCTCTTCTTGCCTTTCTCAATTGTTGCCAAATTTTTTGGTTCTCTACTTTCAACTTCTGGTTGTATTCTACTTTCTGCATAGTCATAATTTGGAACTTTTCTTGCATAAGATGTATTTTCTTCTCCAACTCTTAATAAACCTCCTCTTTCAAATTTTATTTATTATCTTCTTCCACCCTTTTCCACTTGAAGACATCAACCTTGGCCCACTCTAGTTCCAACAAGTTTGCATAAATAATTTTTTCCACATGAGTTTTTGTTTTATAGGTTCTTTCCTTTGATCTTTCTTCTTTCATTACTATCTCCTCTTGGGGATCCTTCCCCTTTGTTTCATTTTTTTTGTTTTGGACTAGGAGAGTTCTTGATCTCCTCCACCTGGGATGTGATGGTGAGTGGAGTGGTTGACACTAGGATTTCCTTCTTTTATCTCCTTATTATGTTGGACCTCCTTCTTCTGAATTGTACCCATTCTGCACTGGTGATTTTTAAGGGGATTGCAGTGGGGGTTCCTAAAGCAGTAAAGGCATCAACCACTTCCTTATA
Source organism: Picea engelmannii (assembly GCA_009831015.1). Taxonomy (NCBI): domain Eukaryota; kingdom Viridiplantae; phylum Streptophyta; class Pinopsida; order Pinales; family Pinaceae; genus Picea; species Picea engelmannii. The sequence goes on along the minus strand of ML779578.1, from coordinate 566,511 downwards.
TTTTTCATCCAAGTTATGATTTTTTTTTTCTTTTGTTGTCTTGACTTTTTAGGCCTAGTGACTCTCTTTGGTTCTTCTCATTTTTTATTTTCTTCCTCACTCATTACTACATGCACTTCTTCAAATTATTAGTTGTCCATGTTTATGAAATATTCCCATAGAATTTTGTGCCTCAAAATCCTAAGAGCATATAAAAATATCATCTTGATGAGTCCATGATGTGCTAATAATTATTGTTTTCCTCTTTGTACTTTTAGGCTCATCTCTTTTAATGATTGAAGAAGGAAGTAAGGGATATTGAGGTTATGGTGGGTTTCCTGATTTGGAAGGTGCCTTAGCTGGTGCAACAACTTGAAATTATAAGCATAAACTACACTCATCCTTCCATCACATGTGATATATTTTATGATATGATAAGATACCTCTGGCCATGGGTGAGGAAGGGTTTCCTTCTTGAATCTATTTTTATCCTCATCAGGTTTCTCATTAGGGAGGAAGAATTCCTTATTGGAATTGATGGCTTCTTGCCTCTCTTGTTTATCCCAAGCGATGCCTAAGGATAGAACATAAACTTTGTTGATGTAATCTTCATTGATCCTAATTGTTATCCCCCTTATTGTGGTCACATATTCCTATTCTTGTATATTCTGAAAATTCTGAGAAAAATCCATGGATACCTCATTATCAAACCCATTGAGTCTTTCAAAGTAGCCCAACCAATCAAATTTATGAAAAATTACTACTATATCAAGGTTATTACAAACCATATAAGGTTATGATGGTTATTTCCTTTTGAATCCAACTCCCATGGTTATTTTCAAGGATGATGAGTTAATTTTATGAGAAGAGATAAAGGATGGAGATTGGTTACTAGTTTCCTGCATAATTTTGTTGGCAGGTTTACAGTTGGGAGTGAGATTGTAATTGATGGAAAGAACAACGATGGCAAGAACAATGATGGAAAATAGGCTCATAAGACATCGTAAGTCTAGACAGGAGGAGCACACAGATGGAGGATAGATCTCAGGTGTTAGATTCGAGCATGAGGTCCGATCGTCGTTGGATCCAGGAGAACCTGCACATTCTTTAAAGTGCAAGGAGAAGCGGGATTACAAAATCCCGAAAGTAGGAGGACTGTCCAACTTTGAGCAGGACACATGGTCACAGATCAACATTTCGTTGACTAGAAAGTCAAAGGAAGGAGGTTCTCTAACCCCTCAAACTCACGATATGCGAGATTGCAAAATGATCCGGGCCATTGAAACCAGAGGAAACATGGTGAGTGATTGGGATTTTGCTGACTGAAAGGTCAAAGGCATGAGGTTCTCTATCCTTCCAACTCGCAAAATGCAAAATGACGATATAATCTCAGTCGTTGGATCTAGGAAAAATATGGACCATCGATCCAAGAAGTACGCGTGGCTAAAGATCAACATTTTGATGATTGAAAGGTCAAAGGAAGGAGGTTCCCTAACCTCTCAAACTCACGAAACACGAAATGACAATATAATCTCATATGTTGGATCAAGGACAAATTCGGACCGTGGATCCAAGAAATGACACATGGCAACCACTCGGCTCATGACACGTCATCGAGTGACGCAAGAGTGACGTCACTCCAGAAGTTTAGTTTCAGGAGTTTTACCATCAACACTCCCCCAAAGTCCTGAAATCTGAAGTTTCAGGGTGGAGGATAGTCGTCCGATCACCACAGATCGTGTATCGTTGATCCAGAGAGTGAAGTGCTCAAATGATTAGTGATTGGTCATATCTTGTGGTCACATCGTCGAGAGTTGGAGAGAAGAGGTAGTGCATCGAAGCTCCATTTCAGAGTGCGCAACATGGAGAGTTGATATGACTCATCACAGAATCCCCAAAATGCAAAATTGTGAAATGCATTTTCAAATTAGATTGTGGTCACCGTCGGCGGTCATGTGAAGGTAGGAGCGTGCAAGATTCTAGTATCCATTTCGGATATTGGGAATTCCAGAAGAAGGAGTCAAGGAGACTCATGGGAGAATCCTTGAAACACAAAATTACGAAATGCATTTTCGAATTAGGCCATGGTCACCGGCGGTGGTCACATGAGTGGAAGGATCTAGCATAGCTAGGCTCCATTTCAGGTACTAGGATTTGGAGGAGTCAAGGGACTCACAGGAGAATCCCCAAAGTGAGAAATCACAAAATGCACTTTCGAATGGGGTTGTGGTCACAGCCAGTGGTCCTATTAGTGGAAGTGAGGGGAAGGAGCTAGCAAATTTAGGCTCCATTTCATAGCTTTCATGAGTGGAGCGAGGAAAATCGTAGTTGTATATCCCGGATCGTGAAATCCAAAAACACTTTCTGAATAGGTGTTTGGTTATCGCCAGAGGCCACATGTGAAAGGAAAGGGATTAGACAAAAAGGATAAATTCCCACTGTAAAGTTTTCCTCTGTAAAACAGAAGGAAAGAAACGCATGAAAGCACGGAGATTCTCTTAGTAACTACCAAAAGGAAGTGATTTCATCTGCTAGAGAATTCAAAGAGTCTTCAGGGTGATCGACAGAGAAGACGAAGAGTCTTGAGGAAACTGCTAGTGGAGTGTAGACTCATCATAGAGTCATCTGACATATGGAAGTGGGTTGAAGACTATTATAGTCAGTAAAGCCAAGGATCTCAGGAGAAGGGCCAGTGATGATGAACGTAGTGAAGTGTATGTAGTGGGATAACGCATGCATCATGCACAAGGTTCACAGAGACTATAAAAATGTAGAACAGAGAAGAGATCTTGTTGATGTTGTTGTGAGTGATGCATGCATGTAGAAGCATGATGTGCAGAAGTTGAAGCACAGAAGAAGAAAATAATAGAGATGCATATCTGTGAGAAGAAGAGAAAGTCATGGTGTGCATGTTGAGACAGAGGAGAAGATCAGAAAGATGAAGAGGATGAAAGAAAGAAGATAATGATGCAGACAGAGAAGAGTAGCAAAGCAGGATAGTGATAAGCCTAGTAAGACAATGAAAACTATTGAATCACTGTAATAAATTCACAGAAAGCAAAGTTTTAAATTTTAGGGTGTTTGAGAGGTGCTAGGGAGGATTGTTGTCCTCAGAATTTCAAGTAGTTGCTTGAACGCAGGGAGTTATAACTTCCATCTAGTTGCATCCAGAGAAACCAGGGTGGCAGGGTGGTGCAAGGGAGAAGATTGGTTCTCTGATATACAGGTCAATGCTTGTATGACTGGAAGTTGGTGCTTCTATCTAGTTGGTGCTGGAACATTTAGGGAGTTGGTACTTCCTTCTAGTGGGTGCTAGAGAAACTAGAGAGTTGGTGCTCTCAACAAGTAGCATCTTGCAAAACAGAGGTGGTAGCCTCATTATGAGTTGGTGCTCATAAGAATGATAATATACAGAAAATAATTATCATATAAAGAAGAATAAGTTTTCACCCTTTATGGGTTTCCTCAGGAATATTTGTCTCTGTATTATACATGTGTGTGATTGATGTTGAATACTCTACTTCTTATTTATTGTGATCATCATTGAGAGTTCTGTAATGAGTTTAAAAATGGATATAATTGTTTAAGCATAGTGACAACTGATTCACCCCCCCTCTTAGTTTTCCAACAATTGGTATCAGAGCAGGCCCCATTTATCTAAGGGTAGATCCTAAAGCTTAAACATGTCAATCCATGAAGGAAATTCAACCAATAAGGCCCCTCTGTTCAATGGAACAAGCTTTCCCTTCTGGAAAGTTAGAATGAGAACCTACATAATGGCTTTAGGTGCATATGTCTGGGATGTGGTAGAGACTGGTTATGTAAAGCCAATTGTACTAGCTAATAAGGATGACAAGCTAGAATTCAGGTTCAACACTAAGGCTATGAATTCTATCCTAAGTGGGATTGTAGAAGTAGAATTTGTAAAATTTATGCACTTATAAACTGCCAAAGAAATGTGGGACAAACGCATTAGCAATTATGAAGGTAATGAGAAGGTAAAGGATGCTAAGCTTCAAAACTACAGAGTACAGTTTGAATAGCTGAATATGAAAGAGGATGAAACTGTTGGAAAGTACTTTCTGAGAGTTGAAGAACTGGTAAATGCAATGAAAGAACTTGGTGAAAAAATTGAGGAACCCTCTTTAGTTCAGAAAATTTTGAGATCTCTACTAGATAGGTTCAACCCAAAGGTCTCTGCTATAGAATAACTTAATGATCTAAAAGCCTTGTCATTTGATCAAATTCTCGGAACGCTGACTGCATATGAAATGAGAATAGTTAAAGATAAACCCACCTCCAGAGAAGCATCATTTAAAGAAGACACGAATGAGGATTTTGAGCCTAATGAAATTGAAGCAAAATTTGTGAGAAGACTAAAGAAGGGATCAAGAAAATACAAAGGTAAAATGCCTTTCAAATGTTTCAACTGTGGTAAGATAGGTCATTTTGCAAATAAATGTCTTCAAAAAAGAAAGGATCAAACATATGATGATGAGGATAAGCACAAACACACAAATTTCTTTAAAGAGAATAATTTTAAGAAGACAAGTATTTGTGTAAACAATGATGATGATCCTTCAGATGATGAAGACAATGACTCCTCTATTGAAGATAAACTAAATGACTTCATGCTTATGGACAAAGAGGATTATGATAATAAAATCACAGGAAGTGATGCTAATGAAGAAGAAGTTGTGGTTGATATGGAAGGAGAACCGATCAGTGCACTGGAAGAGATTGACAGACTCGGAATTAAGAAGAGAAAACAAAAATGATTGTTGATACAGTTCAATAAAGGAAGTAAAGAACCTGATGAAGAATTTTTCCTATTAAAAGTGGAATTAGAAGAGGTAAATAAAATCAAAGACATTCTGAAACAAAATTTATCAGAAAAGAAGGCAAGATGTGAAGCTCTGGAAAAGGAAGTAGTGAAAACTAGGAAAGAGTTGAAGAATTTTCAAGCCTTGTATCATCAGGATTTGTCGAGTATCAAAGCCTTTGAAGAATTGGCCACCATTATGAATCAACAAAGAAACCAAAAGTTGAAAACAGGTTTGGGTTATGAAGAGGGATCAAGTAGTGATCAACAAAGAAACAAAGAACCCATCAAGTTTGTCAAATCTACCACCAGTGACAACAAGAAACCTACAGAAATAAAAGAACATAATCAGTTGGCCAGGAGGACTAACGAAAGAGGTACCAGAACTGGAATTATAGATCAGAGAAACAATGTACTCTCTGTTCAAAGAAATCATCAGCATGGAAGAAATCAACCTTCTCAAAGAAGCCAACCATTTTCTAGGTACAAAGGATTTTTCTATGGATATTGTTATTTTTGTTCTAACTTTGGTCACAAAGTTGTAAATTGTTCTTTAAGATTTAAATATGAGCAATCAAAATATTCAAGGAATAGATATCTGTCACAACAAAGAATGGGACAACCAAGTAACAAACAATCACAGACTGCAAATAATGTGATGGTTGGAAAAAGGAAACAGGTTAAGAATAACAATCGTTATGATACTTTATTCAATGAACCAGAATGTTACACCTGCCATAATTTTGGACATAAAGCTAGAGACTATCGCGTAAGGAACTACGAGCCAGATTTGAACCCCTCTGCTGAAAATGTCAAGGTTTGGAAGATGAAAAAAAATGACAAGTGTGGACTAGTGCTTTCAGCCCAAAGACAAAAGAACCCCAGGTATATTGACAATTGTTTCTCCAAACATATGACGGGAGACAAAGGTAAGTTTCTATCTCTAAGTGAAAGAAAATCAGGAAAAGTAACGTTTGGAAATGATGCTCTAGGTAAAATCAAGGGTAAAGGGATGGTGAGTCTAAATAATGGAAAAGGAAAAGCCCATAATGTTTTGCTTGTAGATGGGATGAAACATAATCTGCTTAGTGTAAGTCAAATGTGTGATAGAGGATGTGAAGTGGTGTTCACTTCTAAGGACTACAAGATAAATTCTGTAAACTCGGGACAAGTGGTGTCTAAAGGAATAAGGACAGAAAATAATGTATATGTGCTGAAATAATATAGAGAAGAGTGTCATCTAAGAAAACATTATGAGAGTTGGTTATGGCATATGATTCTTGGACATCTAAAATTTGACCACTCAATCAAGCTCAAAAATCTTGAGGCAGTAAAAGATCTTCCGAGAATATCAAAGCCACAATATTCTATGTGTAAACCCTGCCAAGTAGGAAAGCTAACCAGGACACAGTTTAAATCCATGAGCTCTACTTCAACAGAGAAACCACTCCAACTAGTTCATATGGATTTATGTGGACCATAAAGACAGGAAGGCACAGGGAAAGAAAACTACTTCATGTTGATGATTGATGACTACTCCAAACTTACTTGGGTTTCCTTTCTTAAGGAAAAGATGAAGCATTTGAGAAATTTAAAATATTTAAGGCTTTAACTGAGAATCAAACATGCAAGAGGTTAAAGGTAGTAATATCAGATAGAGGAGGGGAATTTATGTCAAGTGAGTTCAAGTAATTATGTGATAAACATGGGATCAAGAGAGAATACACAATCCCAATAACTCCACAACAAAATGTAGTAGTTGAGAGGCAAAACAGAAAAATGCAGCAAATGGCCAGGTCAATGATGAATGAGAAGAAAATTGGTCAAACCTACTGGGTAGAAGCAATACACACAAAAATTCATGTTCTTAACAAATCCCACCTCAGACCACACACTGACAAGACACCTTGTGAACTGTGGTATGGGAGACCTGCTTCAATCAAACACTTCAAAGTCTTTGGGATTAAGTGTTACATAAAGAATAATGATCAGAACCTTGGCAGGTATGATGACAGGGATGATGAAGACATCTTCTTAGGGTATGATACAAACAGTAAAGGATACAGATGCTATAATAAGAGGCTGCATATATTGGTTGGATGTATTGACATAAAAGTTGATGAAGGAATCCCAGTAAGAGAGGTGAAAAATACTGAATCAACAACAAAGGATATAGATGACATTGAAGATGAACAGTTCCAAGAATCAAAGCAAGAAGACTCTGAGCTAGATGAAGATGAAAATATTCAGACAGATTCAAATCAACAGACAACATCAAATTCCTCCTCCATAATCACTCAAAAGAATCATCCTGCAAGTCAGATAATTGGTGAAAAACACAAAGGTGTACAAACCAAAAGAAAGATAATAAAAAACATTGAACAATCACATATAGCCTTCATATCCATGCTGGAACCCAATAATTTTAATGAAGCTAACAAAGATGACCATTGGTTTAAATCCATGAATGATGAACTTGATCAGATTGAGAAAAACTGTATGTGGGAGATGGTTCCTAGACCTGAAGGTAAAAATATCATTGGTTCCAAATGGATCTTTAAGAACAAAATGAATGAGAAGGGACAAGTTTTCAGGAACAAAGCAAGATTTGTCTGTAAGGGCTACGCTCAAATAGAAGGACTAGATTTTGATGAAACACTTGCGCCAGTAGCAAGACTAGAAGTGATCAGAATATTTCTTGCCTATGCTTGTCATAAAAGGTTTAAAGTCTATCAAATTGATGTCAAGTCAACATTTCTAAATGGATATTTAAAAGAAGAAGTTTATATGGAACAACCAGAGGGTTTTGAACTGACAGATAATTCTGACCTAGTATGCAAGCTGAATAAATCCTTATATGGGTTACAACAAGTTCCTCATGCCTGGTATTATAGACTGGATAAGTATCTCCAAGACAAAGGGTTCAAGAGAGGAACAATTGACAACACTCTATATATCAAAACAGAGGGTAATGACATTCTCATCGTGTTGGTCTATGTAGATGACATCATCTTTGGATATAATAATGATTCATTGGTACAATGGTTTTCTTCTGCCATGGAGTTTGAGTTTGAAATGTCTATGATAGGGGAACTGTAATTTTTTTCTTGGTCTGCAAATTACTTAGAAGTTTGAAGGAATGTTTCTTTCTCAAAAAAAATATCTAAGAGAAATGTTGAAAAGGTTTCAAAGGGAAGATTCTAAACCTGTGGGCACACCTATGGTTACTGAATGAAAATTAAGAAAGGATGATGACTCACCTGATGTTGATCAAAGTTCATATAGGTCAATGATAGGTAGCCTATTGTAGGAAGGTATCAAGAAGCACCTAAACAAAGTCATTTACTAGCTGTCAAAAGAATATTCAAATATTTGAAAGAAACAATGAACTATGGCCTATGGTATCCTAAGAATCATAATTTTCAATTATCAATCTACTCAGATGCTAATTGGGCTAACTGCATGGATGAAAGGAAAATCACCAGTGGAGGTGCGTTCTTCTTAGGATATTCTCTAGTAGTGTGGTTGAGTAAAAAGAAAGGTTCCATTTCTTTATCAACTATAGAGGAAGAGTACATTGTTGCTGCTACTTGTTGCACTCGGGTATTATGGATGATTCAAACACTTGCAGACTTGGAGGTAAAATATATTGCATCGATCCCAATTCATTGTGATAACACTAGTTCCATAAGTGTGTCAAAGAATCCTATACTCCACTCCAAGACCAAGCATATTCCCATAAAATACCATTTTTTGAGAGAGAAGGTCACCAATTAGATTGTTCGGTTTCATTACATTCTAACCACATAACAAATTGCAGACATATTTACTAAACCCCTAGCCAAGACACCATTTGAATATCTCCGTTAGAAGCTGGGTATCATCTCATCTCACACCTAAGAGAGTCCATCTTGTTAGGGGGAGTATGTGTTGGTTGCATATCTGATACCTCAGATGAAGTACTACAACAAATCAGGGGGAACATGTTTTCTTTGACATTGATGTCAAAGGGGGAGAAAAGGAGTGGAGTGGTCCAGACCGGATGCTATAGCTGGAGGTCCAAACATATTAACGTATCCATTTAGGGTTGCCATCAATTCCAAAGGGGGAGATTGTTGGCAGGTTTATAGTTGGGAGTGAGCTTGTCCTTGATGGAAAGAACAATGATGGAAAGAAAAACGATGGAAAACAAGCTCAGAATAAATCGCAAGTCTAGACAGAAGGAGTGAATAGATGGAGGACAGATCTCAGGCATTAGATCCGAGCGTGCGATCCGACCATCGTTGGATCCAGAAGAACCTGCATGTTCTTTAAAGTGCAAGGAGAAGCAGGATTACAAAATCCTCAAACCAGGAGGATCGTCCATCTTTGGGCATGACACGTGGTCAGATATCAACATTTCATTGACTGGAAAGTCAAAGGAAGGAGGTGTTCTAACCCCTCAAACTTGCGATATGCGAGATCACAAAATGATCCTGGCCATTGAAGCTAGAGGACACATGGCGAGTGATTGGCATTTCGCTTACTGAAAGGTCAAAGGCACGAGGTGCTCTATCCTTCCAACTCGTGAAATGAAAAATGATGATATAATCTCAGTCATTGGATCAAGGAAAAATCTAGACCGTCAATCCAAGAAGGACACGTGGCTAAATATCAACATTTTGCTGACTAAAAGGTCAAAAGAAGGAGGTGCCCTAACCTCTCAAACTGGTGAAAAATGAAATGACGATATAATCTCAGTCATTAGATCGAGGACAAATCTAGACCATCGATCCAAGAAGTGACACATGGAAGCCACTTGGATCATGACACATCATCAAGTGATGCAAGAGTGACGTTACCTTGGGAGTTTAGTTTCGGGAGTTTTAGCATCAACACTCCCCCAAATTCCTGAAAGATGAAGTTTTAGGGTGGAGGATAGTTGTCTGATCACCATGGATCATGGACCGTTGATCCGGAGAGAAGAGATCTCAAATGATTAGTGAGTGGTCATATCTCGTGGTCACATCATAGAGAGTTGGAGAGCAGAGCTAGTGCATCCAAGCTCCATTTCAGAGTTCACAACATGGAGAGTCGAGATGACTCATCACATAATCCTCGAAATGTAAAATTGTGAAATGAATTTTCGAATTAGGCTGTGGTCACCATCGGTGGTCACTTGAAGGTAGGAGTGTGCAAGATTCTAGGATCCATTTCGGATATAGGGAATTCCATAGGAAGGATTCAAGGAGACTTACGGGATCATCCCTGAAACACAAAATTGCAAAATTCATTTTCGAATTAGGCTGTGGTCACCACTGGTGGTCACATGAGTGGACGGAGCTAGCATAACTAGGCTCCATTTTAGGTACCAGGAATTGGAGGAGTTAAGTGACTCACAGGAGAATCCCCAAAGTGAAAAATCACAAAATGCACTTTCGAATGGGGCTGTGGTCACAACCAATGGCCCTATCAGCAGAAGTGAGGGGAAAGAGATAGAAAATCTAGCCTCTATTTTGGATTTTTCACGAGTGGAGCGAGGCAACTCGTAGATGTATATCCCGGATGAAAAAATCGTGAAACACTTTCTAAATAGGCATTTGGTTATCACCTGTGGCTACATGTGAAAGGAAAGGGCTTAGCCAGAAAGGATAAATGCCCACTGTAAAGTTTTCCTCAGTAAGACAAAAGGCGAGAAATGCATGAACGCGCAAAGATTCTCTCAGTAATTGCCAGAAGGAAGTGATTGCATATGCCAGAGAATTTGAAGAGTCTTCAGGGTGATCAATAGAGAAGATGAGGAGTCTCAAGGGAACTTCTAGTGCAGTGTAGACTCATCACAGAGTCAACTGACAAATGGAAGTGGGTCAAAGACTGTTACAGTCAACAAAGTCAAAGGATGTCAGGAGAAGGGCTAGTGATGATGAATGCAATGAAGTGTATGCAGTAGGATAGCACATGCAACATGCACAAGGTGCAGAGATCTTGCTACTGTTGTTGTGAGTGATGCATGCATGTAGAAGCATGATGTGCAGAAGTTGAAGCACAGAAGAAGAAAAGAATAGAGATGCATATCTGTGAGAAGGGAAAGTCAAGGTGTGCATGCTGAGATAGAGGAGAAGATCAAAAAGTTGAAGAGTATGCAAGAAGGAAGACACTGATGCAGGTAGAGCAGAGTAGCAAAGAAGAACAATGATAAGCCTGGTAAGCCAATGACAACTATTGAATCACTGTAATAAATTCACATAAAGCAAAGTTTTATATTTCAGGGTGGTTGGGAGGTGCTAGGGAGGATTGTTGTCCTCATAATTTCAAATAGGTGCTTGAACGCATGGAGTTATAGCTTCCATTTGGTTGCATCCAGAGAAACCAGTGTGGCGGGGTGGTGCAAGGGAGAACATTGGTTCTCTGATATACAGTTCAGTGCCTGTATGACTGGAAGTTGGTGCTTCCATCCAGTTGGTGTTGAAACATTTAGGGAGTTGGTATTTTCTTCTAGTGGGTGCTAGAGAAACCAGAGAGTTGGTTCTCTCAGAAACTAGCATCTTGCAAAATAGAGGTGGTAGCCTCATTATGAGTTCATGCTCATAAGAATGATAATGTACATAAAATAATTATCATATAAAGAAGAAGAGGTTTTCACCCTTTATGGGTTTCCTTAGGAATGTATGTCTCTGTATTATACATGTGTGTGATTGATGTTGAATACTCTACTTCTTATTTATTGTGATCATCATTGAGAGTCCTGTAATGAGTTTAAAAATGGATATAATTGTTTAAGCACAGTGACAATTGATTCACCCCCCCTCTCAGTTCTCCAACAAATTTTGGTTGTAATCTAAGGGAAAGTAGAGAGTGTTACCAGTAAAACCTTACATGACCATTATATATATGCATACACATAGACATATAGACATACATAAGTAATGAGATCCCAAAGAAGAGTCATTTTAATATATTATAGAAAATAGAACACAATTACATATATCATCTCCCATGAAGCTATCTAAGCCTTCATGTGCTTATCTATTTATACCTCTAACAGGAAATTGTAAATTCTTAACTACTTAGGTCGGCCGGTTAGTAGAGAGTCCAACTGAATTCTACTTATAACTATGTCGGTCGATCGATAAATCTAAGTAGACCGTCGGGTGTAGTTTACAGGGTTGACTAGCCCCTACAACATCTCCCCCCACCTCAATTCCTTTCTCGTCCCAAGCAAGAGGGGGTTATACAAAATAAGTTTTTCTCATATTTTGATTTACAAAATTACAATAGATGAACAAAGAGAGAGAAGTATGTAATAAGAAGAGACAAGATATTTATGTAGTAGGCTGATTCAAGGTTCTAATTCTAATAGAGTTTCTTTTCTTAGAGTTTCACTTCTAACTTCATTGATTTCCTTTCTCTTTTCAATTTTTGTGCTGACCTTGAAGGTTGTCCGAATAATAATAGGAGATGAATTATTTATTTGTTGGATGAAGTCACACCAAGTGTTGATTGCCTACTGAGCCTCACCATTTTGAATCTTTGTCTGGGTGATCACCTCGAATTTCTCTATTAAAGTTGTTGTTTAAGAGGTGCTTGATTGTTGATCCAATTGCTTCTCTGTATGTTTCATTCTCTTGATTAATTGTCTCAGGAGACTGGCTTCCTTATCTATTTCTATCTGCACTATGTGTCCCTCTTTCTTCCATTCCTGCTCCTGCTGTGATAATTGTTGTTCAACTGCTTTTTTTTTTCCAACTGTATGGCAAGGGATTATTTTACTTTTTTATCTATGGTCGAGTTCCTTGATTGTTCTATACTATATATTGTATCCCTTTGTACTCGACACTTACTGAATGCTTCTGCAAAGTGATTTGACTAATCGTTTACCACTGAGATGAGTGCCCTGTCTTCTTTGGTTAATTTATGAACATGTTGCATGAAGCTTTTCAAATTCCATTGTTTTTCTTCTAATACCATAATTATTTATTCTTAGGATGTATGACCTTTTTTAAGTACTAAGTCGCATTGTTGCTCGACTTCTTCTTTTTCTTTCTTCAATACCTCTACTTGTTATCGGTAATTTGTATTTCTTTTGATCAATTCCTTAAATTCATCTAAGGGGTTTTGTACCTTTGATATTGTGCATCCTAACTTCTTCTATGAATTATTTCAATATATTCCTTTGTTATTTTTTAATTCATTTGACCCGACTTCCTTCTTTCAACATCTTCTTCCATCTTCTTGATGATTCTTTAGAGATGGCTCCATGTAATTAAAACAAATGTCTGTCGAAGATGGTGGTTGGGTCAAATTAGGTTTCGACTGATGATCCTAGTGGATTCTCCCTTCCATTCATTTTTACGGTGATAATGGATGACTTCCTTTTATTTTATTTATATGAAGAATTAGGTGTTTGACCATCTTTTGTGATTGTTTGTTATGTTGTCGGGATGCTTTGTTCACTTGCTTCATTTTTTTCTTCTTCCTCATGCTGGGTTTTTTGTTTGTTAATATTTTCTTTGTACTGAATCTATGGATTTTATACATTAATATTCTCAGTGTCTATGGGATCTATCTCCAATAAAGGTTTTTCATTCTGTAGTTTTTTGACAATCTCCTCTCGAGTGCTTGGTGTGTCTTTTTCTTTCCCTGTGTCCTTATCATTTTCGTTAATCTCGACCTGGCGTGTTTCAACTGAGCACATGATTTATTATTCATGATATGATGCTTCAAACAGATGGGTTTCATGTTGTTGTATTGGGATGATTGATTCATTGAATTGTATTTCTTCTATTGACTATTGTACCAGTTCTATGCCAATTTATTCGACCGACTCCTGCTACTCCATTTCGATAGTTTCTATCTCAACATTATCTGTCTCGACTATTTGATCTAACTCTGTGGCTTTAGATGATTCATTTATAATGATTTTCCTCATATTTTTCTTTGCAGTTATTTCTTTTATGATCGGGACTGGTTCTGCAAGGAGTGACTCCCTGGTGAGCTCGATTGCTGCATCAGGTGGTATTTCTTGCTTGTTGTTACTTTCAGCCTTAATTCCCATTCTGTCATGTTCACTATAATTTTTTCGGGGCTGAAAAAAGTAGTTGTTCTCTCCATATTTTTCTTCCTCTTTTCCCCTCTTGTCTCAATATATCTAAGAGAACTCTTTATATTCTTTGCTTTTTGTAAAGCCTACTTCATTTGAGGCCCAATAGAGGAACTGTAGATCTTCTTCATGGTATTTGTTTCTTATCAAGTTTTCTTTAACTTGAAAATGATATTAGATGTAATACTTGCCATTTTTTCTTTAGTGATTGGGTCATTGAATTTGATTTCCTCATTCGACTGGATTGTTTCTCCCCATATCTCCTCTGTGTTGATATCTAATGATTCTTATTCGACAACTTTCTTTGCTTTGCTCTTTTTATTCATTTGTTTTCTTTTTCCTAGAAAAGGATTTGGAGGGATGATTTCCATAGCTTGAAAGTCTTCGACAAATGGAATTATATAGAGAGAAGCTTCTCTTTCTTATTCTTTATCTCTGTCGGTCAGTGGTAGAAAAATAGGCATCCCTGTCTATTGTGCCACTGACGAAATTTCCAGGTTCTGATTGATTTGTCTTTCCAACTCTGTGAATATTTCCTCTACTGTCGGTTGGTAGTGTAATTATTTTGGTTCAGGTACTGACGCGAACCAAAGCCTTGTGTAGTTAAGTTCAAGCTAAAAGTGGCAAGGTGATGGAAGAGATCGACATATTGTTTGCTCGACTGACTGTTTTTGGGAGATAGCTTTCATTTCGAGGACCCATAACTGAAACAACTCTTCTATTGGAAGTGAGTTAGATGTACTTGTTTGATTTGAAGAGAAAACTTTGTATCTTTCCATTGTCGGGGTTTTCTTGGCTATAAATGTTGCTTCTCCTATAGGCCCATAATTCTCCATTTCTATACATATTAGCAATGATGGAAACTTGATGGCTTGTCCCGAGTCTTTAACTTCCTTGTCATTGGTTCTAAGCATGTCGGCCAGATGTTCTGCCCAGTTGAAACTTTATGAATTATGATACACTTGATATGTTGCTTCGACAATTGTCATTTTTATGTTGGATGCTCGACTTGCTGGTGTGAAACATAAGGAAATTATGATGGAAGCCCAACGATATTTTGGGTCGGTGATTTTTCTAATCAACAATCCGTTAGAGTTTTTTTCTATCATTGATCTTGCTAAGAACTGCATCCAGATGTTAGGATTGACCAATTTGGGTACTTTATCTCCTGCCCTTGGAATTCCCAAACTCTGGTAGAGGAGTCTTTCGGTTATTGAAATGGATTCATTTAACCATAGGTATCCCTGATGATACCAACTAATAATGAATTTCACCACTTCTTCTTCGAAATTTATATATGGTGCTGAAAGCATTGGGTTTAATGCATCCAATTGTCCTCATATGTATTTCTCTTTTGTCATAAAGATTGGTGGTATGAGTAGGTCGAGTGAGTGGATGTTCAAATCGTTACTTGGTTGACATTTTTTTATGTCCCCTCAGCTATTAAATGCAAGATATTGTTGTTGAATGTCATGTGTATCAGTATATTTGGCGGTTCTATGGGAGGTTGTACAACATCCATTTTCATTATTAAAGCGTACATCGACTTTTACCTATCCTAGATTTAATGCTCCATCTCTACTAACATCGGCATTTTATGGTCGATGTTTTCCTGGACCCAACTAAATAGGCTCCCTCTGTTGATAAATGGTTGATACATAAGCCGGAATATTGGATTTATTGAGCCATCTCTATTACTTGACTGACTTAATCTATGTCGATGATGGCTTGCGTGTTCGTTTTGAATTTTGTTGAGTTGGGATGGTGTCATCTTTTGTCATGCCAATCATAATTTCTTGATTTATGTTCATATGATATTCATTTTCACGTACCACGCTCGCCTAAACCATGCTCACTTGCTCCTAGATTGGTCCTTTGACTAGATTTTTTTCTTATAAGTAGGGATGATTTTAAGGATGGAAATTTATTTTAAAATGCAGAAACCTTGGTGAATATTACTAATCCTTCATATGTCAACTATAAATGTTTGGTGACATTTTTTAAAAAATATTCAAATTTCTAAGTATTTTATACAGTTTTTATAAAATTTTGGTGATTTTTAAGGTAAAATAATTTTATCCTATAGAATTTGGGCGAAATTTTTTTAAAATAGCGAATCTTGTTTTTGGAAAAATCATGGAAAATCAGCCCATGAGAGAAATTTAGCCCCTAAAATCATCCCTTCCTATAGTATTTTTCTTAAGTCAGTCGAAGGTGTAGAGTGTCGAGAATATCTTCTTCTATCTTGTCTCTGGCTTGACCACAGACAACTTTCTCTGTCCATTTTATTGTTGTTTTTCCTTTAGTGTTATGGCTATACCTTAAATACTTTAAATTTTCAGTTTTTTACCTAAATTTTCTAACTTCCTTTTATTTTTATTTTTAAGCAAGGTTTATTTCTTATAAGTTTGATTAGTTATTTTAGTCAGTTCCTATTGGCAACTCCTTGTTGAATTTTTCTAATAGGGTTCTCTTTTCTTATATACTTGTTATTTATTTAAATGGGCTCCATTAATTAATTTCTTAAATGGATTCCCCAATAACATTCTAAGTTGGATGGATCTTGTCAGTCGAATGTCTTCCACCACATAAGGCCCCATCCATGCTTTTTCCAATTTTTAGGGTTTCCCTTTTATACGACTATCATACAGTAAGACTAAGTCTCCCTCTTTATATCTTTTTTCTTTAAGTGACGATCATGCCATGCATTTTTCTGTTGTTTCTGAACTTCTTGAAGATGAATCCCTATTAACCTCTCTTCCTCCAGTCTATTCATTTGGTATAATCCTTCATTTAGGTTTTCACCTTCATCGAATTTTTCTATAGCTGTGACCCTATCACAATTAGTCCAAAATTGTAGTGGAATTACAACTTCATGGCCATATAGTAGCTTGAATGGCATTTGTCTAGTCAATCATTTGAATGTTTATCTATACATCCATAGGATTACAAGAATCTTATCGTCCTATTCATCTTTATTTATACCATAGATTTTCATAAGTCCATTGTGTAATGTTTTATTAAATTCTTCGACTGATCCATTTGCTTGTGGGTGGTAGGATGTCGTTTTCTATGGTCAATTAAGAATTTTTCCAATAAAAAATTATTTGTTTCATTTACAAAATGAGTTCCTTGGTCATTTATTAGTGTTAGAGGCAACCAAAGATTTTGATAATTTTCTCGTAGATGAATTCAGCTGCTACTTCTTTGGTACAAGATTGGACTGGTTTGGCTTCTTCCCATTTAGCCACATACTCGACCGCAATGATTATGTACTTAGTACCATTTCTCCTTTCCCTCTGTGGGAATGGTCTAACAAAGTCGATAGCCCATATTTCTAAAGCTCAATTAGGGTTTATAAAACTTAGTTTCATTTCATTTTTCCATAAGGGTTTTCCAGTCTCTGAAAACTATCACATTTTTTAACTTGATCTCGACAATATTTATTTACAATTGACCACCACAGGCTTACTTGTAATATATTCCTAGTTGTTGTGTTGACCTGGAAATGTCCTCTAGATACTTATGCATGGAATTCATTGATGATATCCTCCCATTCATGTTTTGGCACACACCTTCTTAGCACATCGTCCATTCCCATTTTGTATAAGTATCCATTAATGATTGTGAATGGTGCAACTTTCATGGCTATGGTTTTATTTTTGTTTGTCGAGAGCTCCTCCAAGGATTCTCCTTCTTATAAGAAAGTGGAAATGCCTTATAAATACTTAGGTACAACTTCCACTCTGAAAAAGTGTGCATATGGGAGGTCACCGTCTATACCTATCAGATCTTCTCATGTTTCTAGTTGTGACAGGTGATCAAGTCGAACGTTATTTTTCCCTGGTCTAATAATTACGCCAAATTCAAATTCTTGAAATAATAGTAACCACCGACAAATTTTTCCTTTATGCATTGTTTTATTGACTAAGTACTTCAATGCTTGATGGTCTGTAAAAAATATAAAATGGTTTTCCAATAAATAATGATGGAAATTTTGTAGCGCAAAAATCGTTGATAAGGCTTCCCGTTCTATGGTTGAATATTTTCTTTCTGCTTTATTCATCTTTCGACTTGCAGATGAATTTGAGTGTTCCATTGTGTCATCATATGGTTGAGCTATAACTGACTCAACAACTATGTTCGACGCATCGACATGGACATGAAACTTTCTAGACCAATCTGGAAATTTGAGAATAGGTGCCCCGACCAAATTCTTCTTTAGAAATTCGAAGGATTCTTGGAAGTCTTGGCTCCATTTGAATTTGACATCTTTTCATATAAGCTCATCCATTGGGAAGGTGATGTTTTAGTAGTGGCGTATAAAATTCATGTATTAGCCAGTATGAACCAATAGAATTTTGAACTGTTTTTTATTTACGAGGGATTTATATCAAGGATAATATTTATTTTATCTATATCGACTTTCACTCCATCTTTACATACCACGTTTCCGAGTAATATTTCAATAGGTGGTGAATATGCATTTTCTGATTTTAAGTGATAGTCGAATTTGTCTACAACGTTCTAACATAAGTCAGATACATTGTATGTGGTTTCTAAGTAGACTATGGATTGTCCAATCATCGAAGTATACATCCATGGTTTTGTAGATGTACTCTTGGAATTCTTTGACCACTATTCTTGAAAAAAAAATTGGTGCTTTCTTTAGTCCAAAGGCCATGACTCTGTAAGCAAAAGATCCAAATTCGGACATGAAATTTTTTTTGCTCGATCTTATTTTTTAATTGGCACCTATTTATATCCCAAGAATCCATCAGTAAATGAATAAAATTCATGACCAATGACTTTGTTTATGATTTCATCAGCAAAAGGGGTGGGAAAAAGATCTGTCATACTCTATTTTTTCAGTCCCCTAAAGTCAACACATATTATCAACTTCTTTGTATCATGCTTATTTGGTTGTACCACCATCAGACTTGCCCATTCTGATTTTTCAATGGGATAAATAATGTATTCTTGTAACATTCCTTCGATCTCTTTTTGAACAATCTGTTTGTACTTATGTGCTAACTTGTATCGTCATTTTTTAATTGGCTTCACTCCTCGAATCAATTTGATCTTCATTTGTAATAATCCCAAGCCATTAAGCAAGGATCATCACTGTTTTGGTGTCTTTTTAAAAACTTTTTCTGAGTGAGGTATTTCATCAAACACTTTGTTGATCTACCTTTTAGATGTGTTTATATGTGTGTATGCAGCAAATAACAGAAAGAGATAACCATGGAACATACCTCAACCATATGCAATAAGATAGACA
>ML779578.1:529936-542779 GCA_009831015.1 Picea engelmannii | reverse complement strand
TGTGTATGCAGCAAATAACAGAAAGAGATAACCATGGAACATACCTCAACCATATGCAATAAGATAGACAAGCCAAAACATCTCAATTCTTCTTTATTCATAAAATAGAGAAACCTGCTACAATGAAGATGTCGATCTATAATACTCAACAGATGGCCAAGAAAATAGACAATAGATAAGAGCTGCTACAAAATGCTCCCGCTAATAAAAAAGATGCCTCCAAAGGCTGAATGAGAAATGAAGATCAATACAAGTAGATTTGAATTCCAAACTCTCCAGCTGAAGAATGCCACGCTCCAATAGAAGGCTAAAACCCTCAATAACTCGGCCCTGCTGCCAAAAGTGTCCAATCACCCTAATAAATATGCCAACTGATAGATCGGGTGATGGTAAGAACAACCCAGGTGACCGAATATACAAGATCCCTCTCAATCTCTGTAGATCTGAAATCCTCCACTGAATGGTGCACCCCACTGGATGACTGAAATCCTAGATAATTCGGCCCTGCTTCCAAAAGTGTCCAATCACCCTAATAAATATGCCAACTGATAGATCGGGTGATGGTAAGAACAAACCAGGTGACCGAATCTCCAAGATCCCTCTCAATCTCTGTAGATCTGAAATCCCCCACTGAATGGTGCGCCCCACTGGATGACTCAAACCCTAGATAATTTGGCCCTGCTGAAGGAGGCCTCCAAATGCTCCAAAAATCTCCAGAAATATAGATCAGGACACTGCAAGTCACTAGGTAAAGTCTCTGGGTCAGATTTGAAGTGTAACCCCTCCAAACGAACTAGATCTGGATCTCAAAAATGCCCTCCTTCTCTTCAATTCGCCCCACTACTCAAGAAATAATCTGAGCCATAAAACTGTCTTAGAAAGAACTAGATCTGATGTCCGAGGCCCTGCAATGAAAACCCAATTGGTAGAATCCTCAACAGCCCTACCAATCTCCTACAATGAATCTCTCTCCAAAGATGGTGTGCCCCTCTTGCTGGAATCCTCAACGGGTGCACCCTCTCTCTATCTGCACATGAAACTGATGTAGAATCCTCCTGCAACTGAGTAGATCTTGAACTATAATGGTGTGGGAGAGTATTGCATCTCCGAGACCAATCTTGGGACAATATAGGTGTAATCTTTCACCACCGAATCGTCCTCTAGGGTTTGTTATGTCAAAACCCTCAAAACCCCCAATATTGGGCTCACTAGCTAGAAGCCTGAAATCAAAATAAGATCATACATGAATGAATGGGAAGAGGCCCTTGCCTTTCCTTTATACTTTTTGGCTCACCTTGTCCCTCCAAAGTGACTTTCATTTTATTAATATTTAATTACTTAATTAAATCACTTTAATTAATTAATTAACCTTTTTACCTTTGAAAAGCTCCTTATCTCTCCTTGTGGCTTCCCTAGACACTAAAAGTCACTTCTAGCCATCCCATCATGTAGTGCTGCTCCTCCCAATTCCAATGAGATATTACACTGAGAGGTTCCTCCAAGTAATGTGCCCAAAATGCCCTCTTCAGTGATTTTAATTAACTTATAGTTCAAAATAGTCAAAATCATGGAAATCGTCGGAATGGAACGAAACCAAAGCCAACCTGTGCGGGATGGCTCTTGATGATGGAATATGATGATAAATTCCAACTGGACCCCACAATGCCTCTCAAATACCCCTGTATTCTCTATAACATCCATGTGGCTACTCTGGTCATCATAAGTCTCTGCCCTGTGATGATGTCCCAAAGTGGGGACATTACATCATTTCACCCATTTCATATACAATTCCTTTCAAGTCCTTGTAGTCGTGTGAAAAAACATCTTGGTACTCTTTTAATAGACTAATTATGTTGGTTGTTTGATTATCAAACCAATAATCACCTACTCTCACCATTTTTGGTCAATCGTCATTTGATATGTCAAATTCTTTCATTTTTATTTATGCATCCATCCATTCTGGTGTCTTTGCTTCATCGATATGGAATTCTCCTTCTTCAATTTTCATAGAGATTTTTGGGAATTCAAGTTGTTTTGGGTCTTATTTGTGTTATGTGGCTATGCTTAATACTGATTTCACATGATTCTGTAAAGTTGGATGATCTTTCTTCCATTGGAAGCTTTGTCTTGGCCATTTTATATTCTCCATATCAATCCTTCAAGCAGTCAAGATTCTCTTGTTTTCTACCAATAAAAATTTGCATGTCGATGTCAATCCGTCGCCGACCGACATATTTCATTTTTATTTCTGTCGATCTAGCGAAGGACCTTCTAAAAATATTTTTATTTGGTTTGTTGCATCTTTCAAGTGCTCCTCTATGGGATTAAATTTGAAGTCTTGGACAAAATTTCTTTTGATTTCAGCCCGGTTAGAGGTGTGACTGCATGCTTCTTCAATTTTGTACCATTTTCTTGGTATTTCATCTAATGTACTTGGGAGCATATGGGGCCATACTCTTTCATCCTTCTATCTAATTCTTCACCATTCACTTTCACAATGTTGGATATGCTCTATTGGATTGTAACCTAGTTTAAATGTAGGAATATCTGCATCTTTGCATAGTTTCTTGTCGTTGAATCTTTCAATGAAGTACTTCGACATAGTTGTCCATCTTTGTAATCAGGGGGAATGTGTTTCCCACCATCTTGCAACCTGGCCTATGAAAGTTTCTACAAGACTTTGTGTTCTTCCTTTCTCTCCTATGGATTTTTCTACCTCTTCCACAAGAGTCGAAGGGGTATTTTGTTCATTGTATCTCAAGGGTTTGGTTATTTGGATGTCCGTCAGAATGAGAGTGGGAGTTTGTTGGGATATTTTTTCATAAAATTTTGGTATAAACTGGATTGAATAACACTTCTTAAGATGTTTCTTTGGAATAACTTTTTAAGACCAACAATGGTTTGCATGTAATTCATAATTCTATATTTTCCATTTGTATAAGGTGGAGTCAGAATTATGTCCGACCGACATGGAAGATTCTCTCAAAATTTCTCCTTTTGTGGTCAATTCTATATAATATTTTTTTTCATTATTTATCTGATATAAACATCCGACTTCCTGATCTTCATCCCATGAGTCCATCCATGGTTTTCCTTCCTTTGGATCCAGGGGAATAATTATTTTTCTCCCACTTCCTTTTATTTTGATTCTATCTCTTTCAAGGGAGATAGTTTCTTTCATTCGTCAACCCCATGGCTGAATGACAAGAGCTGCATATGATGGAATTCCTTTGACAAGGTCAATCACCTCAAAGTCAATTGAAGTCGGTATTCCCATAATTTTCATATCAATGTTTCTCAATATTCCAATTGATTATATTAATATATGATAAGCTAACTTAAGATAATTAAATGTGGGGGCTAGGTTGGGTTGGCCCATTTGTACCCATGTTTCTCTTGGTAACATATTAACCTGTGAAAAAAAATCGACTACCACCTGATTGACCATCATTCCTTCGATTTCCAATTTGTCTCATGGATCATAATATTTTTTGTTGTAAGAAAGGTGATTTTCATCCTTGGTTGGTTTCTGACCATCTTTGAATTATCGTAGTATATTGAGTAGGTCCAATAGCCTACCTATCGACTGTTTTTATTTGAGTAATTGAAAAAATTATTAGATGATGTATTCATCTCGACTTCTTGGATTTTGTTGATCTTATGTTTCATTCTTGAAGTATTCAAGCTCTTCTCTCATTATTTTCTCTTCCTTATCTGGGTTTGGAAAGTTTTTACCCTTTTTCCTTTGACAATTTTGTGGTGGAGTATGGATGTCGCATCCCGTGCCTGGAATTGTAATAATATGTATATTCTTAGAGTTCCTTACATATTTTTTAAATACTGCATTTAGTAGCTTCACCGTATTTCTAGGTATAATTTTGTCGAGCACTATTGGGAAGTCTTCTAGAGAGTGGTCTCCAATGCTGCATATGTTGCAGAACTTCAGATCAATCTTGTATTTTATATGGTAATATGTTTTGTCCTAATCCTATTTCCAACAATTAATACAATATGATCATCCATGACCTTGAGATCGACCACCAAATTTGTGTAGACCTCCTCCACCTCAACTACGACCACGACCACCGAAATAATCATCTCTTTGACTGTAGTTGTTTGTTTGGTCAGTGGTTTCTTTGTGGTAGACGGTTCATATATTATACTAATTTCTCACATTTAGGTGGCTTTATGAAGTTTGATGATCGAAAGCTTCAAAGATGTGGCACCAATTTGTATT
The DNA here is from genome assembly GCA_009831015.1 of Picea engelmannii. Classification (NCBI taxonomy): domain Eukaryota; kingdom Viridiplantae; phylum Streptophyta; class Pinopsida; order Pinales; family Pinaceae; genus Picea; species Picea engelmannii. The sequence goes on along the minus strand of ML779578.1, from coordinate 538,542 downwards.
TTTTATATTGTGTGGACAATCTTGTATGTTATGATAAGTTAAGCATTCACATATGTTACAACATTTTTGGGCTTGTACTTGATGGACGTCTATCATTTGTGTCTGCTCAATTAGGGGACAATTATATTTTGGTGTGCATGTCCTAGGTGCATATGGTGCACCATATTTTATTGCGTCGAATGGTTAGAATTTAAATAGTTTGTTGCAAATGTTCTATATTTTCCTCAATTCTTTCTGTCATTGAGGAAGTCGAAGGGATATAACCATCTGACTCAAATCGTTATGCCTTTTGTAATGTATCTTCGCAATTGGTTATCTCGTATAGGCATAGCGAAGATATAATTTCTGGCAGTATCCTAGCTACATACCACTGGAATAGCAGGTGTTGGTCGATCGTCAATGAAATTTCACTTAAGAGGTCTTTTAATTGTTTTTCATATTCTCTTACTGACTCAGTTGGTATTTTCTTGATTTATTTTAACTTTTGTGCTATTAGATGTGTGATGCCCTAGATTTTAAAGAATGTTAGAAAACTATCCTTTATTTCTTCCTTTGAACGGGTTTTCTTTTCAGTGTAGTACATGAACCAAGTTAAGGCACAATGGCACAATGCAACTCCAAATTGTGTCATCTGCTTATCTTCGTTTGTAATATAAGTTGCCTCCCAAAACTTTTCACATACAAACCAATGACATTTTGGGTCTTCTTTGCCTTCGTAGACGGGGATATGATTGAGTCCCAATTTAAATTTCTTGGTAGGGACACTTGGTTTTCTTGGTGCTTGGATTACTACTAATTTCAATTGAACTATCGAATCTTCTCGTTGGGTTTTGTCCATGTTTGATGAAGGATGATACTCAAGGAATATTTTTATCTTCTTGAGTATGGAATATGCGTCCTTAGTTTGGGAAATGTGATCTTTGTATTCAACCAACCATCATTCCAAAGGTTTTGTCATTTCCATATTATAGTTAGTTTCTTATCTCGATATTATATGTGGCAGGGGGTTCGAGTCAATGAGGTATTTGATTTGAATAATCATATTTTCAACATCGTTTCGTTTAGGCTCGACAATCAATGTGTCTTGTAGGTTTCCTAGGTCATCCATTTTGTACCATAATCTTGTCGATTGGTCATCGATCATTATCCTTTTTTGAATATATTCTCTTATCCTTGGACTAGTTTCTGGTGCAGGAGGCATAATTAAAGTTGTTCTAGATTCTTCATAGTCCATACTTTTCGGTTCATCAACCGGTTGATGGAAGTTCAACTGTGCGTCATCGTAACTGTTGGGTATCACGGCAACTGCTGTTGTTGCTAAATTTGGTCAATTTTTTTCTAAATCAGAATTCTCATGCGCTCTTACTCAATGACCCTCCCCTGACATCTTTATATTCAACTTTTTATTGTTCCACTAGTAATGAAGCTCTTCTCGTTTCTATTGTCTTTTGTCCCATTCTATTTTCTAGATATCCACGGATTTCTTATGGGATTTTTTTCCTCTCGATGATATTTGGGCTTGGGAAACACTACTTCTTATTTTTATGACATCTCAAAATATCGACTGACCCCCCATTTCCAACCTGAATTAATCTATGTTGGGAGCATTGGCCATGTTTATTTCTTCAAGAAGTAATCACATGTTTCTCTTGTATCTTTGAACTTTGTGTCAATAAATGCTTCCCACCTTTCGTCTCTTTCTTGGTATTGTCTATTCGGTAACGATGTTCCTATTCTTGGTCGGTATTAGACAATATCATCGAATCCCTTGCCGAGAAGGAATTTGGGAAGAAGTGTTGGAACCATGCAAAAAAATCCCTCGTGTAATTTAGTGTATAATTTTTCTTTTATTTTGTCTAGGGACGTCTGATCTTCAACAATTTGTTCTGAAATATAATCTTCAATAATTCATTCAATCTAGTCATGTAGGTTCATTCTTCCTCCATTCATCAGTTTCATGCCTAAATCCTTGTCAAGTGTTAATCTATGCATCACTTGATCTGTTGATGTGCTAAAAGAATGCTTATGGGATAGCTTCAATAAATATTTAGTGCATTTCTGAAAAGAACCACGATCTTTCTTTGGCTAGAGAGAGGTTATTCCTTTTGCATAGTTTATGATGTAGTTCTCGATTTTTCACTCCCACCACTCACGTATTTCTTATTGAGTTTGAATTTATGTATACTTCTACATGCCCAAGTTCAGTACTATCGGCAATGGAACCAATGTTGTAATCTAAGGGAAAGTAGAGAGTGTTACCGGTAGAACCTTACATAACCATTATAGAGATGCATACACATAGACATATAGACATACATAAGTAATGATATCCCAAAGAAGAGTCATTTTATTGTATGATAGACAGTACAATAAAAGTACATATATCTTATCCCATGAATCTATTTGAGCCTTCATGTGATTATCTATTTATACATCTAACATGAAGTTGTAACTACTTAACTTTGTGGGTCGATTAGTTAGCAGAGAATTTGACTAACATCTACTTATAACTACGTCGATCGAATGACGATTCTAAGTCGATTGTCAGGTCTATTCGACAAGGTCGACTAGCCACTACAACAATGTTCAAGTTGCATTTTCCCTTAGAGAGGATAACAATTTGAGTTGATTTTTAGGCAAATATGGTGATAAACATTCAACAAGGACAGAGGAAAAATGAGGATTTTTCTTGAAAATTTCCAGGTTGGTACATTTTTTTGCAGTTTTTCCTTTAGAAACAGAGCCTATAGAAACATGTTTCTACATGAACTGTGTAAATTATATAGGATTCATTTTCAAATATTCACAAGAGAAAAAAACTTGGTTGCTGAAAAGATTCAACCCGAGGTTTGTTAAACATAGGCACTCTGACAATACCGAGGAGAATTTAATTGATGAGAGTTTGTTCAATTTTTTTTTTTAACAGATCTTCTATAGGACCATGATGAGTTTCTACAAGATGAAATTTCTTTTTGTTTGAGAACCATACAATATTTCAACAAATGACTATAAGTAAAAAAATATAAAGACTGAAGTAAATGGAACAAATACTTGAGATTGAAGGTTATTCCTCTACCTAGGGTTTCACAACTACCTGTAGCGATTTGATTTTTTCAAGCATCCTCGACTTCTTTGGCTTGGTGTTTTTATTTCCTTCTTCCCCTGTGAGCTCGTCTTCCTTTGCTTCCACACAACTTGAATTACACCTTCTCTCTTCAAATTTGAAATGGTGGGTGATATGATTTTTATAACTCAAAGTTACTCCCCCAAATATCATTTTGGACTGTTGTCTTGTCACATAACTCAAATTATTGTTTTCCTAATTCCTTAATTCATTCTTTTAAATCAACATGATGAACCTCGACTTAAACTATTCAACATCCATACACCAATTCAAATATTTGCACGAATTATGCCACCCGCCCACTGACAAGACATAAGTTTCCTCATTTTCATCACCTTATAGACTTTATGAATGCTTGACCATATGAAATAAGGATAGGTATATATGTATGAGCCTTAATTTAATGTGGATAGGATAGACATTTATGTTCCCTTGGTTTACCTTTGCATGCACATTAATTTTTTTTTTACAGGTGGTTGGAGATGGTTTGTCTTCGCGATGGTGCCTGTATATTCTCTTGATGTCCTCATCAAGATCAGATCTATAATGTATTGGGATATCATGACCTCCAATCGTGCTACAAGATACAAATAATCTTGTAGATATGTTTTTGCCATGCTGAATATTTTCTATAGGATACAACGTTCCCTGTAGAAGTTGAGTTTTTCTATCTCGAGGATGTATCTGATGAAAACAATGGTTGGAGAAGGTGGTTCTAGTTCTGATATTTATCATTGAATTGTTGATGTTGATTTTGATTGTGATTGCCTTCCATTGTTTGTAGAAATGGTCTTGTTAGTTTGATCATGTAGAATGTTGTAGGTTGATCTTGTAGACTTACCATTGTAGACTATTTTTATTGAAATAAAGGATAGAATGAAACATATTGGATATGGAAAGTGGTATGTATGATAGAAATGAAAAACACAGATGATAATATGGAGATGATGGAAAATGTTTTGTATGAATGATGAAAATCATGGAAAATTGAGAATTATTATTGTCCTTATTGATTTTTCACTTTGTTGACTACTGATTTTATTCCTGTGCAAATGGTTGCAATAATGAATTTTCCGGTACCTACAAAAACAAAATGTTAATAAGAAAAAAGTCTTTTTTTTTGTTTTCTTTCTTCTTCTTTTTTTCTTTTTCTTTCTTTTTTTTTTCTCAAGGAAAAATTGCCATCAATGGTTTTCACCAATGCCTTTCCTCATGAAGCTTATGCGAATTTTTCTGGATGAGGATGCTCATTTATTATTTATATTTGAGACTTCCTCCATTGGAGTTTTTCACCCTTATATTTGTTCTAGATGGATTTGGAAGGTTTTCGTCTAAGATTTTTCTTTTTTTTCTTTTCATGTCTCTTTATTGGGATGGATTGAGAGAATTTGTGCTATCAATCACATCCAAATTTTGTTTCATCACTATTGATTGAATTATTATTTTTTCAAGGGCTTATTGTAAGTTTTTAGTTTGAATCCATTCACTATTAGGGGTATTTCTTCTTCATCAATGGTTCTGATATGCAATGAACCATTATCATAACAATTTTCAATGATGTGGTGCCCTAACAACCTTGTCATTGATTTCCCTTTGAAATCCTTAAAACTTGAGTCATATAACATAGCCCAATCCCCTTCTTTGAATTTTTGGCACTTAATATTCTTGTCATGCCATTCCTTTATTTTTTGTTCCACCACTTCATTGTTGAAGAGTGATTGCATCATGTACTCATATAAGGCATTCAATTGGCTCAATATTTCTCTTTGTGATGACTACAAATTCATGTCTAATTTAGTTGTTGTTCTCAGTGTATGATATTCAAATTCAATAGGGAGCATGGATTTCTTACCATATACTAATTCAAAAGGAGTAAGTCCTGTGGTATTTTTCCATGTAATGGTGTATGCCCATGCTGCTTCTGTGAGATTCTTTGAACAATATTTATTGTTCATGCTCACATTTTTGGTGAGGATGTTTTCTAGCTCTCGGTTTGTGACTTTAGCTTTCCCATTTTCTTGAGGATGGTAGGGTGTTGACTTATTGTGGAGAATGTTATGTTCCTTCATGATTTATTCAATGAGTCCCAATGTAAATTGAGGGCCTTGATCCATGAATATATCCCTTGGATAACCAAACCTTGAGAATATGCATTCTTGGAGGAATGAAACTATATTTTATTATGTAGCATCCTTCATGGCCCTTACTTCATCCCATTTTATTAGATAGTGTGTGCACACAAACATGTGTTTCTTTTTCCCAAATGGAGGATCAATTGGGCCTATTAAGTCGATGCCCCACTTGTCAAATTGTTCCAATGATACTTGGGGCTGTATAGGAATCTCATTCCTCCTTGTTTGTTTCTGCATTCTTTGACATTCATTACAATGTGAAGTATATTTCTGATCATCTCTATGTAGAGTTGGAAAATATCATCCAGCTTGTAATATATTATAATATGTCCTCTTGGATTCATAATGACCTCCACATGGTTCATCATGAAAAGAATGCAGGATATCATGCCCCTAATCTTCTCTTATGCATCTCCTCAAAATCTGGTCTAGGAAAATTTTGAACATATATCCTACAACCTAAGTGTAGGCTAAAATTTTCTAGACAATATTGCATCTCTCCCTATAGGAGAAATATTGAGGGAACTTTCTTGTTGTTAGATAATTTTCTATATCAACAAACTAGAGGGGTTTTGTTGATATGGAAAATAGGTGCTCATCTGGAAACTAGTCATCGATCATGCCTTTTTCATTAGGGCTAGTCAACCTAGATAAAAAATCCGCAACTACATTTTTCTTTCGAGGCTCATCAAGAATTGTTAGATCAAACTATTGTAATAATAGAAAAGATTTAATCATACTACTATTAATGTCAGATTTATCCATCAAGTCTCTAATGGAAACATGATATGTATGTACAAAAATGTTATACCCTATAACATAATGTCTAAATTTATTGAGAGCATGAACAAATTCTAAAAGTTCTTTTTCTGTAATAGTGTAGTTTATCTCTGCACCAACCATATTTTTACTGATGGAATAGATTGCATAGGTTTTATGGTATTCATTTTTTCCTAAGAATGTTTTTATATCTTTTTTGATGCATCAATGTAAATGTGAAATGGAAGAGCCCAATTGGGACCTTGTAATAGAGGAGCAGTTGAGAGTTTTTATTTTATTTCCTCAAAAGCTTGTTGGTAGTTTAGGGTCCAACAATAATATATAAATTTGGACAATAACGTAAACAGAGGAGAGGCTATCTTACTAAAATATTTGATGAACCTTCTATAGTATCCTGCATGCAGGTCCGAGAAAGCTTCTTACATATTTTTGTTTCAAAGGGGTAGGAATTAAACTGATGATTTTGATATTATATTTGTCTACTTCAATGCCTCTATAGGACAAATGATATCCTATTGTTAGGATATTTAGACACTTAGGAGTTAGTTAAGATCTACTTGGTCTAATATGTCGTTAGGTAAAAGTGTGTTTCTTTAGTATGCATTAGTATGCATTTGTAGTTAGGAAATCCGACGGTCACGATATGTTACCGACATAGAGTGATCCAATGGTTCATACTCTCCTCGATCTTAACGGCCATTGATCTATGGCTTAACACCCAATTGGTCCATGATCTCTATTTAAAGAGCATGGAGGGTCATTTGTTGATGATCAATTGTGAGAAACTCTCTTGTAAGATCTCTCTGTAATCTTTTTCTTTGCATTAATAAACTGCTCCAAGTGGTCGCGTTGGCTGGGGTCGTGGATGTTTCCCTGTAGGGGTTTTACCACGTGAAAACATCGGCGTGTTGATCTTTGATATGGTTATGTGAGTGGTTACTGAAGGTGTTCTTCCTCTGTTGGAATACCTGTGTTGTTGAACATGGTATCAGAGCCTGTTTGAAGACCCGCTCTTGTTGTAGATCGAGATCGTGAAGCCGAGTTGCCTCATCTCCATTTTTTGTCATTTTCATACATTTCTAGGTTGAGAGGACTGTTCCATTGAGTCCAGATCACTCGTTTCATTTAGGAAAACTTTTTGTTTCACTCGAAAAGGTTTCCGTTTTCCCAAGATACGGCCATTACAGTCAGATCCGGAGGTATAAAGTCTGAATACACATTTTTTTAAAAAAATTTGCAAAGTTTTGATTTTATTTCGGTTTGTATTTTTTACTTTCGGGCTGCTACTCTTTTAGATCTGCGTATGCTCTTTGCCCCGCACCTTGTGCGATCTCGGAAAATAAAAAACAGATAGGAAAAGGTGCATCTTCCGGGTAAGCTAACCGAGATCTAACCCTTGTTGTCAACGAGAAGTGAAATTTTTTTCTTGTGTGAAAAGAGTTTTTTGGAGCATGCTCTCCAAGGCCGTCTTCAACAACAAAAACAACAACAACAATCCTCCTTCTGAACATTACAATATGTTTTGCTAGACCATTTGGTTAAAACTTCCCTTATTAAGTAAGAGGTCTTGAGTTCAAGTCTCGCTTTTGTTACCTTTTTTGAAAAAGTTCATGCTATAAATTGTAAAGTGCATTTCACTTCAAGTATAAAAGTGAATCACTATAAGTAGCTTTATATTTTATTTTAGAGTTATTTTGCATGCAACTTTTATGTTATAAGGTAACCTCATTGTAAAAGTGATCCCCACTTCTCTTTATAAAAGTGGGTCACTTCATAAAGTAGCTTACACTATCACGTGGTTATTTGGTTACCATTTATGCATTTTTTAAAAGGGGCATAACTCTCACATCGGAAGTCCATTTTCAGTGCCGTTTTTTTTTAAACTGCACAACTTTTCGAGATCTTTCCATCCAGATCATTAGTTTCAGTTTTTAAATCTGCATTATCTATATATTTAATATGGCTTCTACAAGTACTATCATTCTTACCAGCAACAACTACTTCCAATGGAGGTCCCGTATGGAAGATTTATTAAGAAGTAAAGGCCTGTATCAGATTACCATGGGAAAGAAAACAACCCCCACTGATGATGATAAGAAATCCAAATGGGATAATAGGAATGACGAAGCACGTGAACTAATTGGAATGTCCATCTCTCCTGATCTAAGGTACCACCTTCAAGGAATTTATGACCCCGAAGCAGCTTATGACAGGATTGAATCTGTGTTTGGTAAACTCAATATTATTCGAGTACAACAGTTAGAAAATCAAATACTAACCTTGAGTCCAAGTGATTTTTCTTGCCTTGGAGACTATCTATCTAAGTTTAAAACACTCAAAACTTTATGTGAAGAATGTAAGATAAAAATGGAGGAAGAGTGTTGCATATATCTTATTCTTTCTAAGCTAGGTAGTGCATATTTTGTTTTTGTATCTACCTTCTATGCCATGAAAGAGGCTGTAGGGAAAGCTTATGTACAACCCACTCTTGAGTCCTTTTGTACTTCCTTGATTAGAGAGGAAGATAAGCTTGTACAACTTGGAGTGATCAACACTGCAGGTACCTCAAA
>ML779578.1:516483-528078 GCA_009831015.1 Picea engelmannii | reverse complement strand
ATGGTCTCAAGCAAGCTCCCCGAGCTTGGTATGCCAAAATGGATAGCTTTCTTATTGCCACTGGATTCTCTAGATGCCATTTTGATCCTAATGTCTATACCAAGAAAGTAGGAATCCATCTCATCATCCTTGTCCTTTATGTTTATGACCTTATCCTTACTGGTAGTGACTCAAAACCTTTAAAACATGTGAAAACTAGCCTTAAGAAGAAATTTGAAATGATAGACTTAGGATTTTTGCACTATTTCCTTGGCCTCCAAGTTTTGCAAACTAATGAAGGAATTTTTATTTCCTAGTCTAAGTATGCTTGTGACCTTCTTCGTCACTTTCACATGGACGATTGTAAACCATCCCCTTATCCCTTCCAGTATGGAGTCAAGCTTTCTGCCACGTGTACTTCTCCTGAAGTTGATTCCACCTTGTATCGTCAGTTAGTTGGTAGCCTCTTATACTTGACTCATACCCATCCTGATCTTTCCTTTGTTGTTGGTCTTATTGCCCGATATATGCAAACACCCCATGAAAGCCATTGGAAAGCATCTAAAAGGATACTTAGCTATGTTCGTGGTACTGTTCAGTTTGAGATACATTACAGTTCAGGGGGGACTCCCTTATTGGTTGGTTTCACTGATTCAGATTGGGCTGGTGACCCCGATGATCAGAAGTCTACTGCAGGTTATGTTTTTAGCCTTGGTTCAGGACCTGTCACTTGGGCTTGTAAGAAACAATAGGCTATTGCACTTTCTTCAGCTGAAGCAGAGTACTGAGTAGCGGTAAATGCAAGTCATGAAGCCCTGTGGCTTCGACAGATCTTTTCAAAGTTTGGATTCCAGCACCAGCATCCGACCAGAATTTGGTGTGACAATCAAAGTGCCATCAAGCTTTCCAAAGACCCAGTTCAACATCAGCGTAGAAAACACATCGAGCTACACATGCACTTCATCAGAAAGCTCATTCATGATCAAGTTATTGAAGTGCTCTTTTNCCCTACAGAAGATCAAGTTGCAAACATTTTCACAAAGTCTCTTACAGAAGAGAAGTTTTCCAAACTTCGATCTATGTTAGGAGTTCAGGAAGCTGTCATTAAGGGGGGATAGTCTATAATGCCTCCTTCCTTCTCCTATTGTGTCATTATTGTAAATCCTTCAATCATATCCCAAGTTGTTCTTAAGGGGGGATGTTAGGATATTTAGACACTTAGGAGTTAGTTAAGATCTACTTGGTCTAATATGTCGTTAGGTAAAAGTGTGTTTCTTTAGTATGCATTAGTATGCATTTGTAGTTAGTAAATCCGACGGTCACGATATGTTCCCAACATAGAGTGATCTGATGGTTCATACTCTCCTCAATCTTAACGGCCATTGATCTGTGGCTTAACACCCGATTGGTTCATGATCTCTATTTAAAGAGCATGGAGGGTCATTTGTTGATGATCGATTGTGAGAAACTCTCTTGTAAAATCTCTCTGTAATCTTTTTCTTTGCATTAATAAACTGCTCGAAGTGGCCGCGTTGGCTAGGGGCATGGATGTTTCCCCATAGGGGTTTTACCACGTGAAAACATCGGTGTGTTGATCTTTGATCTGGTTATGTGAGTGGTTACTGAAGGTGTTCTTCCTCTGTTGGAATACATGTGTTGTCGAACACCTAAAACAATCTTTTCATTCATCATCATATTACATTTTTCATTTCTAAGGGATAGATTCATTTCTCTAGATCTTTGGAGAACCTTATCTAATTGTCCAAGGCATAATAAAATGAATTTCCAAATGGGGTAAAGTCATCCATATATATCTCAACTTTATCATGGATGAGCTTTGAAAAAATGCTGAAAATTTCTCTTTGAAAAGTGGTTGGGGAATTACATAGACCAAAAGGTAAGAATCTGTATGCAAATGTACCCCAGGGGAAAGTGAAGGTGGTTTTGTATGGATCCTCGGGACTAATCGGAATCTAGTTGTATCCACTAAAACCATACATAAAGGAAAAGTATTGCTTCTCAGCTAAGACATACAATACTTGGTCAATAAAAGGTAGGGGGAAATTGTACTTTTTGGTATCCTTGTTCAACTCCCGATAATCCACACATATCCTCCACTTCCCATTATTATTTGGGACAATAGCTAGAGGAGAGACCCATTCACTATCTAAAATAGGATATATGAATCTGACATAAATAAAATTTTGGAGTTCTTGTTTAACTATGTCTTTCATTGTAGGGTTCATCCTTATTTGAGGCTTCCTAATATGTTTGCAGTCTTCATTGATGTAAATATGGTAAATACAAATACAAGGATGGATTACTTTCATGTCTTTATAATCCCATGAAAAAGCTTCAATGTTTCTTTTCAGCACATCTAATAGATTTTGTTCTTGCTAATTGGTGAGTTTATTTACGATTTTGAGTGTTTTTGTAGGGATAATCTATATGATTTTGAAAGTTGGATATTTATCTCAATAGTAAATAAATTTGTCCACAATTTAGTGTCATTATCTGCATAAAATTCAGATATGTTATCATCATTTATCCCTTCTATTTTCACATCTTCAGGATATTGATTTTGCATAAGATTTTCAAGGAAAGTGTCCTCGTCAATTGTACTATCAACCAAGGAAGTGTGGATTTTGTAGACGGGGTAGGAATTTCTCTTTTTCAAGTCCTCTTACTCTTACTCTTAGCATATTTTTTGTTATCAAAGGTTGGGAAGGAGGATAAAGAACTATTTTATTTTGGGAAAGGAAATCAATGATGCTCATATTTCCTGATCTATAGCTAATGTATGCATCTATTGTGGCCATCCAAGGACTCCCCAAAATGAGAGGATATCCATTGCATTGAGACTTTGGTTGAAGGACAAGGAAGTTAGTAGGATACTCCCAAGAATCAATGGAGATTACCATATCTTCCAACATGCCTTCATGTTTGACTATAGATCTGTTTGCTAGAAATAGAACAATTGGTGTATCTCTCAAATATATATGAAGGTTGAGTCTTAGCATAGTATACTTAGTCATAACATTGACTACATCTCCTAGATCAATAAGAGTATTTTGTACTAGGGTGTTATCAATATGCACATTTAGTAAGGGACTCCCTCGATGCAAGTATTTAGGTATAATCAACTTCCTAAGAACAAGGTCAACGAATTTTCCTATGAAATTTATGGTAGGAGCATCTTTTTTTTTTATCCCTGGCCTTCCAGTGCATTCTTCCTTGATATACTTGTTAAAAATGGTTACACATTTAAGATATTGTAAGAGAGGTATCTTTATGAAAAATCATTAAGCTCTCCTAAAAGTTATTTTTCCTCAAATATATACGTTTTCTTTTCTTGTAATATCTCAGGGTAAGGAGGTGTTTGTGGTTGCGTTAAGGTAATATTCGCTTTCTTAGATTCCTCATTTTCTATGATCTTCTATTGTTTTTGCAATTTTTTTTCTAATATGATACTTATCTCTTGTAATTACATATGATAAGTCTCATAAGTTGTATCATTTGTTGGTGCAGGCCTATTTTGGGGAGAAAATCCAATTTTGGAGCATGTGCCATATGTGGAGGAAAAACAACATGTCGAAGATGGAGTAAAAGAAGCATGTTGAAGACTAAGGAAAAGCAACACGACACACATGTGGACAAGACTAGAAATGTGAGGGTTAGGGTTTTTTATATGATTGTAATGGCTATGAGACAATAGAGTAGTATAAATAAAGGCCTAGGAGGTCTAGTGAAAGTTTGTTAATGAGCTAGAGAGTAGAAGAAAATGGTTAAGGAGGTTGGTTTTTTAGGGTTAGGTTGTAGGCTATGGAGCCTGGTGTGGTCTAGTCGACCTCATTGATGGAACTTGTCATAGTTTTTGGTTGTAATCATGGAGAATGTAATGTGCATAATGTTTTATTTGAATATTGATGAATAAAAGAGGAGAAGAGCCAAATATTTGTGGATGTATCCCCAGGAGGGGGTGAACCACTGTAACCATGTTGTGTTAATGTGTGTGAATAGTTATTTTATTGTTTCTTCTATTTATCAGTTAAAGAATGGATGTTTTTCTTATATTATTACAACATGTATGAATGGTTTGCTTGATGAATGAATAATATATCTAGATGGATGAGTAATAAATACGATGCATACGAAAACGAAAAACTTCACATTCCCAATCCCTTCCCTTACTGTAGACATCTGATTCTTTCAATCCGCTATAAACTATCTCAGGTGAGATTATAGTGTACACTATGTGTGCAATGTTTCCTTCTGGTTTACCAGGAGGGCCGATAGTTTGAGGGTTTTGTTGGAAACCTTTGAGATTAGAAGCTGGGTTAGCCCAAACGTCCAAAAAATGGTTTTGTTGTTGGTTAGAACTGTACAGGATAGATTGGAAGGGATCTTTTGAAGAATAACATAGAGAATGAAAAAGTAGAAGGGATAGTACAGGACATGGAATCTAATGATGGAAGAGATTGAAAGATGTTAAGGACAAAGGAACTTGATTTTTCCGAGAAGGAAAATAGAAACCCTATATATACACTGCGCAAATATCTTGAGATATATGTGTTTAGCGAATTGCATGAAGTATTTTTCTATGAATTTATGAATCTATTACAGGAGTGGTCACTGAGGTTGAAGTAAAACCATCCTATGAATCAAATAATACAACTACAGTGACATCATGTAGAGATTGTACAATTTCAATAAGTCAATAATAAATTCACGTGTAGTGATAAAACTTACCAGTATAAGATGAATAAAAAAAATAGGGTTGTATCCGAGAGGGAGGGCTTGGTGAGTGATGAAGAAGAGGTAGAGGATCTCTGGGATGTGCACCAGATTGAGGAAATCCTACATGAAACATATGAAAGGAAAAAAAGAGGTATAGGGTTAAGAATAGAAGGCATAAATCCATTCTAGATCACATTTAGTGTGGAACCTACAACCCCATGTGTAACTAATACACCTAAAGGAACACAAGATTTTAGACAACCATTTTTTAGTAGAATATGTGAAACAGGTCAGGGGACCAATAGTGGAAAATCAACTGGGGGTACAAGTTCAACAAGTAGAAATCAACTATCTACACTGCATGTAAGCGGTAGTTCAATAAGTTTCAAAATTGTGGGGGTAGATCCCACTATCATATTACTATAGTTTCATGGAGAGGCGTCCGAGGACCATGAGAAGCATTTATTCATATGTGAAAATATATAGGAGGTAAAGCAGATCACAGACGAGGATACAAAAGTGGCGCAATTGGCTATAATATTTAGAGACTACATGCTATATTGATACATTAGCCTTGATGTAAAAATTCAACAAGGAGCATCAAAAACTGTCATAGAGGTAAAAATGTTGTTGGTAAATTAATTTCAGAATCCAAGTTCACAAGACCAGTATATGAATGAAATGATTGAGATCAGGAAAAAACCAGGTGAGTCTGTTTGGGAGATTGATCAAAGGTTTAAACATTGAAAAGGTAAGTTGAATTACTCTATTAATGACATGTAACATAGGCAACTACTTGTGAAGTCACTATTAACACACTTGAAGCAATCTTTGAGACAAAAAAATTTCCAAACTCAAGGAGAGGCTCTACAAGAAACCCTGTAGTTAGAAGAAAAATAGTATCAATAGAAAGATCCAACGATAGAAGAGCTGAAAGAGGATTTGAAGAACCTAACATTTTAGTTGAACCATAATAAGGGTAAGGGGAAGAGAGAAGCTATTTGGTGCAAGTTATGCAGGAAAAAAGGACACCATAAGAATGAATGTCCAACATTTCCACAATACTTGGCAACAGGGGTGCCAAACCCCTTTACTACAAGAGGACCATGGTGTGAAATTTGTAATACACATGGCATGATCCATATCATTGTCCACTGATGAAGAAGTATAATACATAGCCAAAACATTCTTACTGCAATTTTGTTAAATCAGTGGGTCACAATGACAAGGACTATAGAATGATGGAATTGATGAGAGAGAGAACTTCAGACACCTATAGGGTGCAAGAAGAGATGATGACAGGGAAAGCCACACCACAATTTAATAATGTACAACCGCAATTCGATAATACACAACCACAGGACAACAATGCGTAGTCACGGTATAATAACCTGCAGTATAACTAGATACCCCAGTATAATGCATCACATAGAGATAGAGGTGGATTCAGAGGTGGAGGACGGGGAAGAGGAGGATTTGGATGGAGTAGAGGGCTAGTAGTATGCGATAATTTTTAACAGCCAGGAAACTATGCAAGAGAATATCCACTTCCACCTATGACATGTATGTATTTTCATGCAATAGACCATGAGACAAAAGACTATATGACATTATTGGGAAAATTAAAAGGAAAAAGGGAACTAGAACAATAAAAATGTACATTGATTTTCTACAGAATCCAGGGATTATGGTAAGAACATCAACATAGTTACTCAAGGAGGAGCCAAGACGGGAGATGATGTAGTGAAACAAGATCCGTATCAACACCAGTGGGTAAAAAAGAACACTCTGCCACAGAATAATTTTGATGCGTAGAAAGAAAATGAGACATTTAAGGAGGCCAAACAACATATTCTAAAGGACAACATTATGTCTACATAAACCACACAACAAAAGAATGATCAACCAATGTACTATATTCCACCTTCAATGGATCACACCAACAAAGAACAACCTTCAGAGAAAGTATGTAATCTAAATAATTTTTTGCGGTCATGTGTAAATCTATTGAATGATCCATCATCCATTAAGGTATTACAAAACTTGCTAGAGATATGCAACACAAAAGTAGAAGGCAATTTAGAATAGAATACAGTAAACCATATTCATAGGAGATGAAGAACAAGTAGGGAATTTAGGTTAAATGAAAACATTAGGTATTTCAATATGGGGAATGTCATACTTGAATTATGCTCTGAAGTGAATGTCTTACCTAAGAAGACATGGTAGTGTATGGGGGAAGCCACATTAGGGTATTCTCCTGTCCATTTGAAATTGGAAAATCAACATAGAGTATTACCAATTGGAATACTAAAAAGTGTGAAAGTAGACTTGGATTGGAGTGCTCACTGTAGAAGATTTCAAAGTTATAGAAATAGTAGATGGCACAACACCCTACCCAAATTTACTAGGACTAAACTGGGAATTTGATAACCAGGTTGTGATCAGCCTGAAATCATGGAAACTTACCCTTGAATTAGGTGAGTATAGATTAATTGCACCATTGGACCCCTCATAAGGAGAAATATATTTAGAGGCAACATGTTTGGACTTGGAAGAAATAAATCAGCTATATAGGACTACCGCGTGAGAATAATATTATGTCAACTGAACTGTAGATTGGGTACTTATCTGGAGAAGCATTATGTCAAGTTCCTCATACTCAGATACAGGTCTAGAAAAATGGTAGTAGATTCTACATGAAGTTTCCATAGGGAGGTGTGAAAGAATAGAGTGTGCATTAAGATGGGTTGGTACAGAGGTAAGGAACCTCCCACTTTGCATGGTTTAAACGACCTAGAAGAATTTTTAACAAACTATGAAGAATAAGTCTCAAAAGACCAGAGGTTGTTATCCCTGGATATTGAACTAAAGGAAACACTTGCACGATGGTGGGGTGCACATAAGGAAGGGATCCAAGACCAATATCATTGTAAAAGATTACTGCACATTATATTTGGCGCATTACAAGGGAACAATACATTGCAGAAATATGATGGGTGACGAAGATCGGTTGAGCACATAGATAAATGCATAACATAGTGGAGGCTAACACCACCAAAAGAATAGCCTCATTACTTTATTCATAAATTATAAGGGGTACCAAGGAACTGGTACATAGAATAGGAATTGTGCAGAGGCACTACATAATGGAAAGTGTTACAACATACTTTTTGATAACTTTCTCATTTTAGCATGAGAACCTTATGATCGATTCAACCTTGAAGTTGATACAAGGAATGATATATTTTGAGGAACCTAAGGTGGAAATTATAATATAATATCAACAACAGAACATAAATATGGTCAAGGACTTACTCTCTTATTACCATGTCATAGAGGAAACATGAGAAGAAGAAGATCCGCAAAACATCCAGATAACAAATATTGAAGGAGAAATAGAGGTGGAAGGTCCCTCATTGGAATGAAAGTCATTTTTGGCACCAATTAGAGTCAAGAAAGTCAACATTGGGACAAAAGAAAACCCTAAAATGTCAAGAATTGGAAACAATTGGGATGAGTAGACACTAGAGAGGATAAAACAATTATTGCACCAATACAATGATTTGTTTCTACCAACCTTTACATAGATTAAAGGAATAACAGGTGATATGGGAGAGATGAATATACCCCTAAAACCAGATGTTAGACTAGTTAGACATATACCTTATAGGTTGAATGCAGTTTATAAGAAAAAAGTGAAAGCAGAACTGGATATAATGTTAGAAGTTGGTATCATAGAGCCAGTGGAAGAATCTGAATGGATCAGCCCCATGGTGTTCCAAGAAAAGAAACAAGGGGGAATAATAATTTGTGTATATCTAAGGAAATTGAATGATGATTTATTACATGATCCTTTCCCTACCCCCTTTACATATGAGGTTTTAGAGAATGTGGGAAGCCATGAATCATATTCATTCACAGATGGATTCTCAGGTTATCATCAGATTAAAATAGCTCCAGAGGATAGGAATAAGACTAAATATTCTACAGAATGGGGATCCTATCAGTATATAGTTATTCTCATTGGACTAAATAATGAACCAACTATCGTTTCAAGGGTTATAGTATCTGATTTTAATGATTTCATAGATAATTTTTTAGAAGTATATATGGATGACTGAATTGTTTTTAGTCTATTGAAAGATCATGAGGAAGTATTAAGACTAATGTTTGTTAGGGACCTAACCTCCCTAACCCCTCATGTAGGTATAATAATATATTTCCATGTAATAAAGGCCAATATTAATAAGTCTTATCAATAAGGAATAATAAGTCAAATGTAAGAAGACCTAATAGAAGCTTCTGCTTCTAAAAGGATCTTCATCTAGATTGTTCTTTTGGATAGACATATTTAGTATAAATAGGAGTAGAGGGTATGAGAAGTTTTTTCTTGGATATTATCATAATAGAGCTTTGCTCTGCTAGAGGTTTCCCCCTCGAAGAGGCAAGTGAACATTTCTATGATTAATCAAGGTGTTATTTCTGGTGTTATTCTAGTATTATTCTGGTAGTTCTTGTTATATAATTGTGCTCTTCCATTTCTAGCTAAAATATTTATGTTCTGCATATTATTTTATAACTGGAATACTACAAGTGGTATCAGAGCACTTTCCTTTGAAGAAAATTGTGGGTTTGTTTTTTTCAGGGTAGAAACGTATTTCAACATATTAAAGTTATAAAGATATGTCATTACATGCATAAACCCATGGTCAAGGAGTCATACACGTAGGAAATACAAGTGGTACTTAATCGCACATTTGTTTTCCACCATTGTAACCCCTTCAAGTTGAAGCACATAAGACAACACTTGTACATGGATTGGCCTAGATCTCCTAAATCCCTCTATAGATAAACTGGTCGGTCGCCTGACTGCTATAGTTCCACCAAGAAAAAAACTTGGGAAGATACTCTCTAGTACTGATCCAGGGGATCAAATTTTGCTCAAAATTCAAAGTGCTCGGAATCACTTTAAATCGAACGGGAGTGTAGGCCTCGTCGTCATGAACCCAACACAACTTTTTTGGGTTCAAATGGACATCGGGAGAGAGAGATATCATGTTCTGTTCAAAATGACAAATAGGCAAAAAAAAGGGATGCTGACTGTATAGTCCGTACAGTCCATATGGATGCTGACGTGGCAGACCGTACGACACTTGGCAGGGTCGTATGACATGTGGAAGGTAGTTGTGTGGATAGTTGGCATATGACATGCCTTGTTTGTAGTGAATGGGATGGTGACACGTGGCCCAATCATTGGCCGCCACGTGTCACCTATATATTGGTTTAAAATTTGTGCAATCGGCTGGACTCGACCCCTCGACCTCCAGGCAGGGGAAGAGACTTGGGAAGGACCACCCAACTAGCACACAACCATATGTGCCTTGTTATATATATGGAAAACATTATATTTAAATTGAAATATATTGTATGTTGGGGTGCGAACCGGTCTGGGGCTTAGCCCCGGCCCCCAGTCTCGTGTGTACACAATGTAACCACCGTTACCATATGCGCTCCCTCCGACCATTTATTATATAGCCTTTTCATATGATCCCTAGTCATATGGATATACGATGTAACCACGGGCGTGCCTTTTCTAACCGTTTTAAACTTTGTCCCTTTATATATTAGCGCGAGGTCATATGACACATCATATGCCCTTGGTCTCAGACGGTTAGGGGCTCGCGCATAACCATCCTATAGTTCGCACCGGTTATGCAGTTGTGCCCGATGCTGGGCTTTTCCACATAAATGTGCATGGGGGCTAGGTTGAGGTAACAAGGGTGCATTTTGGCGATCCAAAGACAACAAGTTTGAAGAGGAACTTCCAGGAAGCCTATCTTCTTCAATTTTTGGTCAAACGAGGTGCCAAAAAATCCTAGCTAGGGGTTTTTGGATGTTCTGAAGCCATTGGAGCTGTCTATTTGGCATTTTGAGCATTTTAAAGCACATATTTGAGAACTTTGAGAAAATAATACAAAATATCCATTGGAAGCTGGACCAGGAGATGTATCCCAAGAGAGGGGTGAACTCCTTTATCATTTGTTGTGTTATGTGTTTTATGTTCACTGATTCTTGATGTTGTTTATATGCATCTTCAATGAGTAATTTATATAAAATTTGTGTTGCAAAATTGATCCATTTGCATTTTAACACATGAATTAAATCTTGCAAATAATTTAAAGAATACAAGTCTTCTTGATTTTTAGATCAAGTTGGTATAAGAGCATAGGTTTTTGAAGACTTGATTATTTTCAAGTGTTTTGTTTTCTGTTTCTCACAAGGTTGAAACTCACAAGAGGAGAAGGTCAACTTGTAGAGACAAGTTCTCGTCCTTCAAGAAGGAAGATTATATCATCACCACAAGTTTCAAGTAGGCATTCACCAAGTATGGCTCATGAAGAGAGTCATGAACATATTCCTACAGAAGATGAAGATCTCAGAAAGGCTGTCATGGAAATGAGAGAAATGATGAAAATCTTGATGGAAAGGAATAAAAGGTTGCAAGGTGAAGGCTCCAACCCTTCAAAGCACAAGGGAGACAGTGGTGATAAAACTCCAAATGGAAATGGAGGGAATAGTGCTTCTCCACCACCCTCACCTCCATCTTCTTCTTCTTCTTCTACCAGTTCAAGACCTCTTCCAAATTCTCCAAAAGGACATGGTAAAACTCCTTCACAAATTCCTTTGTTAAAGATTGATACTAAATTTGAATTTCCAATATACAATGGATAGGTAATGCTGAGAAATTAGATAATTGGATTCGTCAGATTGAGGTGTATTGTAGGATACAAAAAATTCAAGATGATGAAACTAAGATTCATCTTTCTTCTTTAAGATTGGATAGTGCAACACTCATTTGGTGGGAATCCAAGACTC
>ML779578.1:490748-504607 GCA_009831015.1 Picea engelmannii | reverse complement strand
CGTATGCCAGCGTTCTTCCTAATTTTCTGAACCGGCTCTTTACTTGCCTCCTCTATGCGTGCCACATCATCTAACGCTGTGTTCCAGCATCTGCGTTCCAGTAGTCGTGTTTCAGCATCTACGTTTCAGCATGTTTCACTTTTTTGTTGCAGCATCTGTGTTTGCTTCCAACAGTCGTGTTTCAACATTCGTGTTGCAGCAGTCGTGTTTCAGCATTCGTGTTCCAACAGTCGTGTTTCAGCATCTGTGTTCGCATTTGTGTTGCAGCAGTTCGCATTTGTGTTGCGACAGTTTACATTTGTATTGCAACGTGTTTCAGCATCTGTTCTTCATAAACAATCGATTGCCATCAATGACAACCTTGATCATCTGCGTCATCTCTGTTGTAGCCATATTTCCAACATTGCCCAACTGGCACGCCACCGTATGTGCATTTTTATATATATGGAAAACATTATATTTAAATTGAAATATATTGTATGTTGGGGCGCAGACCAGGTCGGCGCTTAGCCTCGGCCCCTGGTCCCATGTGTATACAATGTAACCACCATTACCATATGCGCGCCCTCCAACCATTTATTATATAGCCTTTTCATATGAGCCCTAGTTGTATGGACATACGATGTGACCACGGGTGCACCTTTTCTAACCGTTTTAAACTTTGGCCCTTTATATATTAGCACGCAGTCGTATTGCGCTTCATATGCCCTCGGTCTTAGATGGTTAGGGGCTGGCGTGTAACCGTCCTATAGTTCACACCGATTATGTGGTTGCACCCGGTGCTAGGTTTTTCCACATAAATGCACGTGGGGGCTAGGTTGAGGTAACAAGGGTGCATTTTGGTGATCCATAGACAACAAGTTTGAAGGGGAACTTCCAGGAAGCCTATCTTCTTCAATTTTTGGCCAAACGAGGTGTCGAAAAAGCCCAATTAGGGATTTTTGGACGTTCTGAAGCCATTGGAGCTGTCTATTTGGCATTTTGAGCAATTTAAAGCACATATTTGACCGCTTTGAGAAAATAATACAAAAGATCCATTGGAAGCTAGACCAGGAGATGTAGCCCAATAGAGGGGTGAACTCCTTTATCATTTGTTGTGTTATGTGTTTTCTATTCACTGATTATTACTGCTATTTATATGCATCTTCAATGAGTAATTTCTATAAAAGTTGTGTTGCAAAATTGATCCATTTTCATTTTAACACATGAATTAAATCTTTCAAATAATTTCAAGAATACAAGTCTTCTTCCTTTTTAGATCAAGTACCTAGGTAGTCAGGTAGTATGGATAAGGGAATGATCTAGCCTCCTTAGTTGGTGCCCTCAGATATTGGGTCGAGTACCACTGTTGGACCCCACACGTATCTTAGAGAGTTATAGAGTAGGGAAAACCCTTGTCTGTAGACACCCTGCATACCCTAACCCTTAGGACGGAAACAAAAACAAAACAAGCAAGATCTATTGTCGTGCAACTGTGCCTCCTTCATTCGGGGTGTGAAATTACTACCAATTTCTTCTTGTTAAGAATTTGGGAATTTTAACACTACAGTATTCTTCAGATCGAAGTATAACTCTGCAGAAATAAAAAAAATCCTGGATCCTGTTGGAACCAATATTTGAGCCCTATCCCATTATATTTCTCTCTTTTCCCTTTTCACAGTCATACCTATCATTTTTCATCTTTTTTTTTTTTCCGTGGAACCGACCCCCTTCCAACACCCTTATTTGGGCCTTACCCCATTGGATTCCCCTCGTCACCCTAATCATCATGAAACACTTCACCTATAACCCATTTTCTATGTGGTCCCACATGTCCCTTTTCATTTTCATCATGGCCCACACCAGTAACCAAGATTTGGAAGCTCGATTCAATTCCTTTTCCTCTAATTTCACAGAGACCCAACAAGAAGTGAGACAAATCAATGCCAAATTTTCCACCATCAATAAAAACATGCATTCCTCCATAGACACCAAAATGGAAACCATCAAACAAGACCTTGCTACCCATATTGCATCCTTCACTAGCACAATCTGCACCAAGATGAATATCTCTACATATCTTCCCTCCTCTGACCCACCTTTTCATCTGGGTGTGGATGTGAACAAATTTGATGGCTTAGATCCCACTGGATGGGTAACTCAAGTGGAACATTATTTCTCTTTGTATGGCATTACAAATGAGTTGGCCAAACTCTGGTATGGTGTACTCCATATAGATCAAGACGTTGGTAATGGTGGAAATGGAGAAAAAATGCCCGGCAAGGGTATGTGGCTTGGACACAATTTGTGGAAAAGATTTATGAATTCTTTGACACTGACACCAACCATTTAGGTTGTTTGACAAAGTTGAAAAAATATGGCAAGTGGAATACTTTATAACCTCTTTTGAGCGATTGGATTTCCATACAAAGGGCATGTCTGATGCTTTTTTCTGAGAATGTTTTATTAGTGTCCTTAAGGATGATATTCATGCCCATGTTCTCATGGCTCAACCTCATAGTTGGGTGGAAGCTACTAAAATATATAAGGAACCACAACAGATTGTCACTTCTCAAACCCAAAAACCCTCCTTTAGTCCTCACCCTAAACCAGTCACTCCCACTCCTCCTTCCACTCCACTAAAGATCCAAAAATTGACCAGGGAAGAAATGGTTGAACGACAACTCAAAGGCCTTTGTTATAATTTTGATGACAAATATTTTCCTGGTCACAAGTGTAAGGACCAAAAGTTTTTTGTGGTCATTTATGAGGATGTTTCAAAATATTATGTTGAGGCCCACCTTGTGGCTGAGTCACCTGAAACCACTAACATGACCCCACCCTCCGACCCTCCTGAAGTTGAATCGGTCATTTCCATGAATGCTCTCATTAGGTTCTCTTCTCCCCAAACCCTCAATATAATTGGTTACATTAATCATAGGAAGGTCATCATCCTTGTTGACAGTGGAAGGACCCACAATCTTATTCATCGTCACATTTACCAAGAAACTAATTGTTATATTTGTGTCGTAAATAATTTTCAAATCATGATTGCCAATGGAAGATCCATGAAATGTGGGGGTAGTTTTGAAAATGTGCATCTCCAAATTGGTCAATACCACATGAAATATCACATGTTTTCTATCAACATGGGCAGTTCTGACATTATGTTAGGTGCAGAATGGATAAGGACTTTGGGTCCGATTCTCATGGATTTTAAGGAATTAACCATGCAATTGAACCAGGAGGGCCAACAATATAAGTTCCAAGGCATCATCGTCAGTTTCCTAGAGATCATCATTTCCCATCTCATGGAAATTATCCTAAAAAAGGTCATTTGGAATTATTGCAGAACTCCATACCATTCACACCACTGAGACACCCTATGTGTTACATGACCTCCAATCCATCCTCTCCAAACATCAAGTTGTTTTCTCCACTCCCCAGTGACTTCCTCCTTCCCATGGTGTTCATGATCATTTCATTCCCCTTGTCCCTGACATCATTTGACCTAATGTTCGTCCCTATCATCATCCCTTTTCCCAAAAAAATGAAATTGAGAAAATTGTTCAAGAATTGCTCACCGCAGGTGTTATCTGTCCTAGTATGAGCCACTACTCTTCTCCAATGGTCATTGTTCTTAATAAATAATTCTCTTGATGCATGTTCCTTGACTTCCATTCCCTCAACAAAATCACCATCAAAGAAAAATTTCTCATTCCTTCCATTGATGACCTCTAACATGAATTGAGTGGTTCCTAGTTCTTTACTAAACTTGATATTCATTGTGGCTACCACCAGATACATATGAACAAGGAAGACACTCCTAATACTGCATTTCTAACTCATGAGGGCCACTAGGATTTTTTGGTAATGCCCTTTGGCTTGTGTATTGCTCCCTCAACTTTCAAAAGCCTCGTGAATCATGTCTTCCATCCTTTTCTCCGTCATTTTGTCTTAGTTTTCTTTGATTATATCCTCATCTATAGTAAAACCTAGACAACCCATATTGATCATGTGGATTGAGTTCTACATCTACTCTCTTAGCACCAAATTGTTCTCAAACAATCTAAATGTTCTTTTTGCATCTCAAAATTCGAGTACTTGGGTCATATTGTTGGCAAGGAAGGTGTTAGGGTGGATCCTAAAAATATTGAAACTATGAAGGAATGGCCTTGCCTTGCCCAACAAATATTAAAATATTGGGTGGATTTCTAGGTTTAACATGATATTATCACAAGTTTGTTAATAATTATGGCAAGATTGCGACACCTCCCACTTCTCTCCTTAAAAAGAATTATTTCACTTGGAATCTCGTTGTTGATCAGGCCTTTCATACCTTGAATGAATCCATGTCCACCACTCCATTCCTGGCCCTTCCTGATTTCACAAAGACCTTTTTTCTAGAATGTGATGCTTCAGGGAGAGGAATTGGAGAAGTCCTTATGCAATATGGTCGTACTTTGGCCTTTACCAGTAAAAGGTTGTCATAAAGACATTTGGGCCAATTAATATATGAAAAGTAAATGTTTTCTATTATGCATGCAATGGATATTTGGCACCCTTATCTATTGGGGAAATTATTCCAAATTAAGACAGATCATCAAAGCCCCAATTATTTTATGGAACAATGCCCTTCCTCCATGGAGAAACAAAAATGGGTGACTAAGATTTTTGGATATAATTATGAGATCATTTACAAGAAAGGAAAAGAAAATGTGGTTGTTGATGCACTTTCAAGAAAATATGAAGATGACAGGTCCCTTTTTTCCCTCTCCTTCATTGTACCATATTGTCTCCAAGTTGTTTTCTAGGAATGGCTACAAAATCCCCAAATTTCGCATATGATCCAACAATTGCAAGCCAATTCTCCAGTTTTCCTAGGGCACTCTTGGCACATTGATGAGCTTTGCTACAAAGGATTTTTTTTTAAGTAAACAGTCACAACTTAAATCCATGGTACTTTATGAGCTTCATGATACAGCCACAGTTGGGCACTTAGGGCTTACCAAAACTAATGACCGTTTCAAATGTTCTTTTCCTGGGATGGTATGAAACATGGCGTTCACAATTTTGTGGCAGAATGTGTGTTTGTCAATGCAACAAGGGTGAAACAGTCAAATATTTTGGCACACTACAACCACTTCTAATTCCACCTGCTCTTTGGAGGGATATATCTATGTATTTTATTGTGGGCATACCTAAATCAGGAAATAAATACGTCATCATGGTGGTCATTTGTCATCTTTCCAAGTATGATAATTTGTGTGCTCTTCAACAACCTTTTACCACCTCCACTATGGATCAAAGTTTCATGGATAAAGTCTTCAAGATTCATGGAATGCATCATTCTATTGTTTCTGATCGAGACCCCACTTTCACCAACAAGTTTTGGCAAGAAAATTTCAGGCTACAAGGAACCCAATTGCATCTTAGTGCAACTTATCATCCTTAGACTGATGGTAAAACTGAAGTTGTCAACAAGTGTTTGGAAACATATTTCAGGTGGTTTTCATCGAAAAGGAAAAATTAGTGGGATCAATGGTTACCACTAGTTGAATGGTGGTACAACACTTCTTACCATAAAATTACCTGCATGACTCCTTTTGAAGTAGTATATGGAAAAAATCCAACTCCAATTCTCTCATACCTACCAATTGTCTCAAAGGTCCACGCGGTTGACCAAACGCTTACAGTTCTAGAGGCTATTATCCATACCCTTAAAGAGAATTTGTTCATGTCCTAGAATCACATGAAGCAACAGGAAGATCAAGGTCACTCTGAACGTCAATTTTCTGAAGGAGACCAGGTGTTTCTTCGACTGCAACCTTATAAGAAAACTCCCCTCAAGGCTGACCATTGTCAAAACCTGGCGCCCAAATTTATGGTCCTTATACCGTTCTCAAGTGTGTGGGACAGGTGGCCTATTAGTTAACTTTTCCCAGACATTCTAATCTCCATATTGTTTTTTATGTCTCATACTTAAAGAAGGTGATTGGAACTAAGTTCCAAACTCAAAGAACCTTCTCACGTTGGATGGAGAAGGATCCATATGGTTGCAGCCACAAGCATTTTTGGACCATCATGAGCGTCATTTGGGTCACCGCACCATCAATGTAGTGTTATTCCAATTTAAGTATACAACTCTAGTTGATGCCACTTAGGAACCAACTACCATTCTACAACAATTTCCTCATATCAAGCCTTGCGGACAAGGTTGTTTTTAAGGGGGAGGACATGTTAGGGACCTAACCTCCCTAACCCCTCACGTAGGTAGAATAATACATTTCCATGTAATAAAGGCCAATATTAATAAGGACTATCAATAAAGAATAATAAGTCAAATGTAAGAAGACCTAATAGAATCTTCCGCTTCTAGAAAGATCTTGCTCTAGATTGTTCTTTTGGATAGATATATTTAGTATAGAAAGGAGTAGATGGTATGGGAATTTTTTTTTGGATATTATTGTAATAGAGCTCCACTCTACTGGAGTTTGGCCCCTCAAAGAGGCAAGTGAACATTTATATCATTAATCAAGGTGCTCTTTCTGGTGTTATTATGGTATTATTATGGTATTATTCTGGTTATATCATTTTGTCTTGCCATTTCTAGCCAAAATATTTCTATTATGCATAGTATTTTATATTTGGAATACTACAATGTTGGACAAGTGTAGGCAATGTCAGATCTCATTGAACATCAAGAAATGTATTTTTAGTGCACCTTTTGGGTTATTTTTAGGACCTGTGGTATGCAGATAGGGTTTATTGGTTGACCCTGCTAATATTTCTATAATTGTGAACTTACCACCACCAAAGACAGTGCAAGAGCCACACTTGGACATACAAGGTACTACAAAATTTTTATCAAGGGGCATGTGCAGATTACCACACCAATGGAAAAGTTGTTGAAGGACACCAAATATCAATGGAACGAGGATTTTCAACAGGGATTGGATACTTTGAAGGAGAAGATGGAGAAAACACCTATTTTAGTGTTTCCAGATTGGGAAAAAACATTTCATTTTCATGTAGATGGATCAACAATAGCACTTGGAGAAATTTTGGTGCAACTAGGAGTAGGTGACCTAGATCACCTTATGGCCTTTGCAAGAAGGAAGATATCAGAATCAGATAAGAATTACAATGCAACAAAAATAGAAGGTATAGCCATGGTGTATGCACTGCAACAATTCAGACACTGCTTATTGGGAAATGAATTTAAAATTTTCACAAATCATTCTACCCTCAAATATTTAGTCAACAAGCCAATGTTGGGGGGAAGGATCTGTAGATGACTATTATTGTTTCAGGAGTTTTATTTTGAAGTAATAGTTAAACTGGGGAAACTGAATGCAAGACTAGATCACTTATCAAGGATAATCAATGGACAAAAACCAACTAACTTAGAAGACAACTTACCTTATGCACATTTATTTTCAGTATAGATAATTGATGAGTACTTTAATGATATCATTGAAGTCTTGAGAACAGGAGTTGCACCAAAGGAGTATAGTACCGCACTAAAGAAAAAAATGGTAGTTAGAGTTGAAACTATGAATTGATTGCAGGTCATTTATACAAGCTAGGAGAATACAACATATTGAGAAGGTGTGTGATGGAGCATGAACGACACATTTCTCTAGCAGAATCTCATGAAGGTATAGCTAGAGGACACTATGCAGGAAAGGCTACCACGCAGGTTTATGGTGGCCAACAATTCATAAGGATGCAAAAGAATATTGTCATAACTGTGATGTTTATGACAGAGTTGGAAAACCCAACAGGAGGGATGAGATGCTCTTAAGGCCCCACGTAACTCTTAAGGTATTTGACAAGTGGTAAATATATTTTGTAGGTTTTATTAATCCACCAACAAGAAGGTTAAGAGAGAGATAAATCATTACTGCGACATAGTATTTAACCAGATGGGAATAAACAACACCAGTCAAGCATTACAACACATACGCAAAAACACACTTCTTATTTGAGAACGTGATTACAAGATTCATATTTCCTAGGATTTTCATGAGTGACCAAGGAACTCATTTTATTAATAGTGCCATCTAGGCTATGACTAAGGAATTTGAATTCTATCGCCAGAAGAATACACCATACCATCCTTAGGAAAATGAGATAGTAGAATCTTTCAACATGATTTTGTAGAATTCCTTGACAAAAATTTGTAATGTTAACATAGATGATTGGGATTTTAAAATATCAACAGTATTATGGGCATACAGGACTACATGCAAGAAGTTGACAGGACAAACACCATTCAGATTGGTGTATGGACAAGAAGTAGTGGTTCCATTAGAATTTTTGTTACCCATTCTATGTGTTGTAGCAATCCCAAATATGACAGAAATAGGCAAAGTACAAGAAAGGTTAAGTCAACATATGGAACTTGAAGAAGACAAAATTTTGGCAGGATTCCACCAAGAGGTGCAGAAAGAAAGGGACAAATCCTAGCATGACAGACACATAAAGAAGAAGGGATTTAAGGAGGGAGATATGGTTCTTGTCTATGGAAAAAAATATTTGAAACATCCAGGTAAGCTCAGAATGCATTGGCTAAGGTCGTATAAAGTGAAGTATGTCACAGATGGAGGATCTGTGTAGCTAAAGGACTTGACAAGAAAATAAATGCAGGGTCTGGTGAATGGTAGTTAGTTGAAACTGTATAGGGACAGTCAACCTACTAACTCTCATTAGTTATAGCATAGTGAGTAATACTTTTGTATAGTGTACTATAGTATAATTTAGGGAAGAAAAAGTACAAAAAGACATAAAAAGAAGAAAAAGAAGAAAAATACAAAAAGAGTAGGAAGTTGGTTGAATGGCAGAAAACTGGAAAACGTAGTTTGCAACAGACATAGAGAATAACACGACAAGGAGTAAATTTACTAGACACTAGATAACAGTGAGAGAACACAAGTACAATGTGTTGAGGAAGAATCACAATAGAAATTTGTAGTGCACCAAAAAATCGGACAACGATCGGAAAAGAAAAATCGATCATTGGAAAAATAAGGCGTGAACCAAGAATTTATGAAATTTAAGGAAGCATGTCAAAGAAGCCTTAGAACATTTATGATAGTAAAGGAACCATATCCAAGAATATTTATGGCATTTATAAGATAAATTATATAACTTTAAAGTGTGCCACATAGCCCTCATTGTGAATTTGAGCATACACAGAGATAAGGATCACAAAGACGAGAGGAGAACATGTGATTCTTAAGACGTTAGCAAATGGATTTAAGAATCAATGGGAAGATTTATGCAGGATGGAACCACCAAAAGTCGGAGCCCCAAGCAAAGAGGCAATAAAAACCCAAAGAAACACCAGGTTTCTGCAATAACCCATATGGAAAGAACAAGTTCATAGAAATTTGACGGGATTGGTCAATGTCGACGCCATTCCTTCACCATCGGATAAACTAGTGAACACCATAATTGTGTAGGAGGGGGAGCAAGCTCATGTGATAATAATGATGGATATTGATCCATAGAGTAGTGCGGGGGAACAAAACCCTTATGTGTCAGAAAACCAGAGGTAACAACCCAGGGTCGAAGTATCTCACCAAACTAATGGCGTTCATAATGAGAGAACATAATCCTAGGAGCCAAGGTCACATTCAATGGAAGGGCTTGCACAACAAGAAGAGGTACAAATTGAGGATATAATAGGACATTCATAGTCTAACATGGAAGAATATGAACAAGAGGCTCAACCATCCATCACGCCTATAAAGAAGAAAGGGAGACAACCCATTCATAGATCCCCACGCAAGTAGCCCAAGGTATCCATAGTATTATTGTGCATTCTAGAGGAGGAGTAGGCCACTGCAGGATTGTTGGGATGCATGGATAGACTGAGATATGGAGACCATGATGTGTCTGACATTGAAAAATTCCCAGAATTCATGCAACAGTTATATATGGAAATCCTGGGCACATGGACACTAGGAGATCTAGTGTTGTAGCTAAAATAATGGATAGTAGGGTTGTTCAAAAGATGCATAATAAATTTTCTCGAGATTCCCCACTTCGGTAGAGGAAATATGTTAAAAAATGCATTAAGAAGTTACTTGTTGTTCTCCATGGGGGATTTTTGTGGAGGTACAGGTTGATGTCCATCGATGTGGAGATAATTGAATTTATCACGGGACTACGATCAGATGGAGAGAAACCCACGTAGTACCTGGATGATAACCAAAGGAGAAGGCACTTACGAAGGAAATGAAAAATACCTACAAGACAAAAATAGGGTCACGAGGAACAATCATTAAGAGGATCTATGAACTAGCCACCAGAATGGAAACAAAAATAATGGCATGAAAAATCCTTCAAAAATGTCACAAGGAGGAGGTCCCCACAAGATTCGTAGAAGCAATGGTAGCATAGTGCAGAAAATGCACCATGTTAAACTAGGCTCCTTACTTGCTAAATATCTTCTTGGAAGACTGCAAAGGTGTGTAGGACTTGGGAACTGAATTCCACTACTCATGGTTGATAGGGTTTCTAGTGATGATAGGATGGGGGGACACTACCTATGCGCACTTCTGTGACAAAGTGGGAAAATGTCACGTAATGTGGTATATGTACTTAGGGAACACTTGATACCCTAAATAAAGAACTGGGAATGCTAACACCTTCACAATGTACCTGAATGAAATGAAGGAGAAGATAACTAGTATCTAGAGGATAACTTCGAAGGTGGTCATATAGTACCAGGGGATAGCCAAGTTCAAGGCCACAAGACACAATATGTGGATCTAGGCATGTAGATATCCAAAGGGAGAGTGGTTGCAACTTTGATACTATGTGAACACATAAGAAGTATATTTGGCCATCAAGCACTGGGATGATGAGTGGAAAATCCCAATTATAATCAAAGAGCTACCCAAGGACAAGGAAACAAAAGTCATGCCATCACAGACATATGCAGGAAACATAAGAATGACGACACAAGGAACTAAAAGAACAAGAGGAAGCACAACCACAAAGAAACTACCTCTAAATAATAAGCTAGGTCCTAAGTCAATGACACAGAAAAGAGACATCACACTAAATATGAATGGACATATGATGCAGGAGCATCGTAAGCAGACAGCCAAAGACAAAACACGCGCCTATCTAAAGGGACAGTTGGATGTGCGGATGGGGAAAAGGAGCACATTTTTATGAGAACCGTTTTGAATTTTGAAACTAAAGCATTAATGTAATAGTTAGGAAGAAGGCGTAGTTTGCATTTATACCTTGGAAGATATGAACATATCTGGAGAGATTACTCCCATCTGTCAAATGTAATAGGCATTTAAGTATGTTTAATGAAAGTATGTAGATATGAATGTTAGATTAGACAGTTTTAGAAGCATGGGAAAATGAATATAGACACCCTCACTCTTGTATCATTGTAATTTTTTGGATGATCATTGAGAATTCATAAGCTGGAGAGTTGTAGCACAGAGCTGTAGAGAAGAACCCATGTACATGAGAATTTGAGTTAATATATGAAGCTTTGACTCAACTTTCATGGTGTTGTGATGCTTACTGTTTACAATTGTTGAATGGTATGCTTACAATTGTTTTATTTCTTTGTTATGCTTCTATTTCAATGTTGTAGTGTGTGTGATTTCATGTTGAATGTATGAAATCTAAGAAAGGAGAAGAATGAGTTTATATTGTTTCTCTTCCTGAGAATTCCTGCAAGGAATGCAGTGAACATCTGCAAGGTGTGCATTGACGAGGGTCTGAGTTCTATCTCAGAAAGCTCAGGAGAGATATCGTTGTTCTCTTAACAGCTGAAGTGCAAGTGAAGCACTGAGACATGCAAGGTGTGCGCAGGCCAGTTGAAGCCTTGGATCTTATAAATCCAGAGGAAAGGTTGAAGGACTATTGTTACAAGGAGTGCACAAGGTCGAAAACATAAATAGCCAAAGTTTATTTGAAGGTTTTCTACAAGAAGTGCGAGAATAGACCCATTGGAGGAAGCTTGAGTTATAAGTGAAAGCTCAGGAGGGATTTTAGCCTTTGAAGTGCTCAGAGGGAGACAGAGGCCGGAATCGTTTCATAGAGGTTAATTTCACGAGGGAGAACACTGGTTGTTTGGACAAGAGTCATTGAGGAGTGCATCCGGTGATTAGAATTCTCTGTGGAGAACTTGCTAAGTCACGTGGACTGTAGGATCCAGAGGAGCTATGAGGTGGTTAAGAGTTGGATGAATTCACCACCCTGACATCAAGAATCGATGAGGACCATTGATCGTGGTCTGTTTAAGCCATCAGATCATTTCAAGAATTCGGGAGCCATAAGTTCAGAGTGCAGGCCAAAACCCTTGGTCACTCAAACTCTCGAATCGCAAAAATGATTGCTCAGGGTGAAATTTTGGTAATTTGGTGTTCGACATACCGGAAGCTCAGATAATAGAGAATTGGGATCCTTGGTATTGAAAATTTTGAAGTCACAAAGTGCGATGTTCCTTTAGTGTGAACCATCGACATCTCGACCCTTCGGGGTTTGGCATTTCGGGAACCCTGACGACAACGGGTTAGGGCACTCTGCACTGGAACCTCCGAAGTCACGAAACGTGAAGCGTCTATGGAGTGGAATCCTGGTATTTTGGCTTTCCAAAGTTAGGGAAGTAGAGGAGGTAGTGACCTTGAAATTGTGAGTGTTAGACTCCTAGTTCGCGAAATCTCGAAGAGTGAAAGGAGGATTTCTCGAAAAGTTGAGGGACGATAGCCGTGGGGCACTGATCAGGTTTCGGGGTTTCGAGATTCGAGAGGTAAAGTTGCATGATCAACGCGACTCCTGAAATTGTGAAGAGAGAAATGCCAAAAAGGTGGGCCCCAAGCCTCGATCATAGGGGACGTGCAGCGAAAGTTAAAGGAGGGATCAAGTTTTGGTGAAATTCCCAAAAGGCTTTGATCTCGCATTCTATGGGATGTTGATCCCATTTCAGCATTCTAGAATTTTAGAGTTTGGGAATCACACGAGAAGAGGATTGGTTGTTAGTTGTTCACTCAAAGTCCCTAAAGCCGAAGACTTTTGTGGCTTAGATAAAGGGTTTGATTAACCCTTGGCGTGGTTGTAGTGAAGATTTTGTGCGGATCTCGGCCCGAGGGCAGGGGGTCTGCATCAACATACAGGTAAGAAGGACAATTTCCCCATGTAGGAAGAATAATTAAGGGGACAAGATAGAACAAGAAAATCCAAAGACAGTGGCCCCAACAGAGGTAGGTCCTCCCAAGAGATTGATCATACAAATAGGGGGGCCACGTAAGAAATCCAAGGCACATAAGAATATCCCTAAATAAAAAATTCCCTAGGATGATGCACAGGTGGTAGCAGAGAGATGTCAGAAGTGCACAGATGAAGAATATTAGGAGGACGATAACCAAAGGGAAATAATTATGAAGGAATTGACATAGGTTAGACAGGTCCTCAAACAACTACAAACAACACAGACACATGATAAAGGAAAGGAAAAAATGCAGCGATCAGTCGAGGAAGAGGACATAACCCCACATGATGATGAAGAAATAATACAAATCATAGTGTAGCCAAATCCAAATTTCATCATTGCACAGGACATACTACAAATAGAGGATGAAATAGCGCAAAAGTCGCTGAAATACCTCAAACAATTGGAGTTGGTTTTAGAAAAAATACCAACAAAATCATTGTATAGGTTGCAAGTCAACGTCACATAGGAAGTATAGTCATGGTTGTAACAGCCAGAATTGAAAAGAAACTAAATATCTACTAATTTACTTAATTTCTGTACCAATTTACTTAATTTCAGCAAGCTCTTAAGAAGTAAAATTTTTTCATGATTTGCAAAGCTATGTGCATACTTGCGTAAATGAAAT
>ML779578.1:448959-485124 GCA_009831015.1 Picea engelmannii | reverse complement strand
TCAAGGAGTTAATCATACTTCAACTAAGTATAATCAAAATAATTAATTAATTAACTGGTAATCAATTAGGGTTATATAATAATTAATTATAATTTAGCCAATGTTTAGGTTTATTTATGAAATTAAGAAAAGGGTCATTACAATGGTCCATGGCTAATGAGACAAACATAGAAGTCACCAAAGATGGTAAGGAAGGGATAAACCTAGTAATAGAGAAATTCAAGATGGAGACACAGGAAGAGAAGCAATGTGTATATAACCCAGAAAAGAAACTCCAGGAAGTCTTCCAAACAATTCCTGATAGTGCACAGGCAGGAGAGAAGCACATAAGAACATATAAATATTATCGTGCAGACAATCAAGGGGTATAGGCAGGAGATAGAGGAACTAAAGGAAAAACTTACACCTACAACCCCTCTTGAAGTCACAGCCGAGAGATAAGAGCAAGAAGCACTACAAACATGGATGATTGTGATAGAAGCTAAGGAAGTCGCAAAACGTCTTGACAGGACTATGCAAATTTGGACTAGTCTTGAGGAAGATGAGAAGGTTCAACAGTTGGATCAACAAGAAGAACAAGTAAATGTTGCAATGAAATATTTGAAGCAGACACAAAAGGAAATGAGAATCATCAAAATATTGAAAGGCACACATGAGATGACGAAACTGCAGATGGAACTAAATATTGTGCTGACAAATAAACGAGCAAGGTAGGATCAATTGGAGCCACTCCAAAAGAAATAAAGAAAAATAATTTCATAAATGGAGGTTGAAAATACAAGGATGGAACAAGCTCATACAGAGAGCGCAAAGTTATTGAATGAACATATTACAACACATATCGTAGAGGTGCTAATAGAGAAAATTGCATAGGAGAAATCAAGAGGGGAGGAACTGGAAGGAAAGTTACACGATTTGTGTTGGTTTTTATTCATATGAGATATAAGAGATCTTCGATATATTATTACAATAATGTGTGTTCTAGTTATAGGGAACATAAGGTGACCATCCATGAAAGGACACGTCCCTTTAATAATCAATAACTACTTATTATTATCATTTACTTATTATATACTATATTTAATAATCAATAATAATTATATTATTAATTATTATCTTTAGAGAATGTCTTCTTGATGTTTTCCAAACATCAACACTCCCTCTCAACGAGGGAGACATTTTGCAACATGCCACTCTTGTATTTGAAGTATACAAACTTTGCCCTAGACTCATGACACTTGTCTGTCAGTCTTGGGAGACATCTCTCTCCCACGTAAACTGAGGAGAAACGCCTTCTACAATTCTCCCTCTGATCCAATTAACTCTCTCTAATATTAGGCTCACTTTGGGTCTGCATGTAATATCATATATCACCTTGAGTCTTTATCATTCCTTGTCGAATCACCATGACTAGGACAAACACCACACCAAGATCTTTCACCATAGGCACACACCTATGAGTGAATGTCGACTTGATGGTAACTAACATGTGGAAATCACTTCAAGCACCTCAAGTCCATATTATTCCTTGTCATGATCAAGGAAGTACTATGTTTGGGCCCATTTATCACAAGTGCACCTTTGTGATAAATGTATCCTATCTCCCTTGGTCTGCTGCTCAATGTAGGAGAAGTTATGCCCAATGCTGAAACATCAACACTCCCTCTTAGATAAGGAGGTATCTTTCCATAGTAGTACACAACTACTGTCCAGAGACATGCAGTCTCCGCCAATGGTACAAAACCACCATAGTAGTAAAATATTTTTCACACATGGCACTCCCAGGTGGACTTCTAAAGGCTACTCCCTCTAGGAACACCTAGGGTCAACTCCCCATAGTGTGAGACATCAAGGGTCAACTCCCTTGACATGTCCTCATGTTCTCTGAACATGGGACGATGGGATATAAGCCCAAATGCACTTATTCCTTCTCGAATAAGTTTCTTCACGTATCAACTCAACTCAATTAATAGAGGAGTACGATCTGAAGAAAGTTTGTCACACATGTCACTCCATGTGGACTTCTAGAGGCTACACCCTTTAGAAACACTAGGGTCAACTCCCATAGTGTATGACGTCAAGGGTAAACTCCCTTGACATGCCCTCATGTTCTCTCCACATGGGAAATTGGGTTATAAGACCAACTGCACCTATTCCTTCTCAAATAAGTGTCCACTTATCCCTTCTTGGATAAGTGTCCTCACGGATCAACTCAACTCAATTCATAGAGGAGTACGATATGGAGAAATTTTATCACACATGGCACTCCATGTGGACTTCTAGAGGCTACACCCTCTAGAAACACTAGGGTAAACTCCCATAGTGTATGATGTCAAGGGTCAACTCCCTTGACATTTCCTCATGTTCTCTCCACATGGGACATTGGGTTATAAGTCCAACCACACTTATGCCTTCTCAGATAGGTGCCTCACTTATCCCTTCTCTGATAAATTTCATCACAGATCAAATCAACTCAATCACATAAGAGTACGATCTGGAGAATGTCTCAGGAAGATGCAAACATCAACACTCCCTCTCAGTAAGGGAGGCATTCTCTGCCATTCCAAGTTTGTCACAAAAGTACTTAAACATGATCCTGGTTTAGTAAGAACATCAACAACCTTCTCATCTGTAGGAAGGTACTACACCAATACTTCCTTCCTTTGCACCATGTCTCGGATGAAATGGTACTTGATCTCAATGTGGTTCGATTTGTCATGAAACACTGGATTATCAGAGATCTTCACACAACTTTGGTTAACACAATGAATAATGGTGGAATCCATCACATGTTCGGATAGATCTGCAAGGATATTGTGAAGCCACACTGCTTCACAGACTGTCATATTTAATGCAATGTATTATGCTTCTATTGTGCTCAATGCCACATAAGTTCATTTCCTTCTACACCAAGAAACCATGAAAGATCCCAAAGTGAAGCAACACCTGAAGGTTCTCTTTCTTTCCACTCCACTCCCTGCCCAATTAGAGTCAATATATTCCTACCATATCATATCAATATTGGAATTATATCTCAAACCATGTTGAACTGTTCCTCGCAAGTATATCAACACATGTTTCACAACAATCTAGTGTGTCTATCTCAGCTGACTTATAAACTGGCTAAGTGCACTCACTGCATAGAAAATATTTGGTCTGGTGTTAACCAAATACATCAATTATACAATCAGATGTGTGTACAGAGTAAGATCAATTTCATCAAAATCGGAAGAAGATACACTTAGCTTCTTTAGATTCATCATCATTGGTATAGCCACAGGCTTGAAGTTCAGTATCTCAAACTTCTTCAATATCTCAAATGTGTACTTCCCCTACTCAGGAAGATCTCATTAGTTCTCTACCACACTGCTAGTCCCAAGAAGTAGTGAATCATAACAAGTTATTTCATCTCGAACTCAGGGGCCAACACATACTTTCATTCAAAAATAAAGCTCTATATACCTATGAGGAATAAATCATTAACGTAGAGGACCAAAATCAGGGCCTCACCATTAATAGTTTTGTAGTACAGGTTGGGATCAACAACACTTTTGTTGAAGCCCAAACTCACCAGGTGTCCATCAATCCTCACATACCAAGATCGAGATGCCTTCTCGAGTCCATACAGGGCCTTCTTCAACCTACACACATGAGACTCCTTCTCATGTATGATGAAACCATCTAGTTTCTCGATGTATATTTCTTCCCCAATATCTCCATTGAGAAAGGTTGTCTTCACATACATCTAATGTAATCTCTAACCCATGGATGTTTGTGGGGAAATAATCATCTGGATAGAAGTGTATCGAGCAAGAGGAGGAGATGTCTCCTTATAATCTATTCCCTCCACTTGAGAGAATCCTTTAGAAACAAATCTCGTTTTGTGCCTCTCTATGCTCCCATAAACTATGTGTTTGATCTTGTAGATCCATTTGGAGGTCACTACAGACTTCCATTTAGGTCTCTGAAAAATATCCCAAACATCATTCTTCATGATGGATTGATACTCCTCTATCATGGCATTTCTCCATACTGGATGACTAGATGTCTCCTCATAACAGAAAGGATTGGAATCAATGATGTGGCTCATAGTTGTAGTATAGAACGAATATCTCTGAGGTCTCTTTCTCTCTCGAAAGGTACCACGAGGATTTGCATGTCGTTCTGCCGCTTGCAGAGTCTAACGAGCCCATGCAAGTATCTTCCGACCTACTACAATATCTCTTGAAACATTAAATGGAGCTATAGGATCAATCTCCATGTGAGACCCTCTATATCTCTTAAAGGATACCTTGTCCTCTGTCTCTGCTCCCTCTGTATGTAGTACCACCTCCCTCTCTAGAAGTACCTCTACATACACTAGAATTGTTTCCATTCTTTCTTTCTTAACATCATGTACTGGGACTACTACAATCTCAAGTTTCAATTTACATATGGATGGGAACCCACTTTTTTTTTATTTTTTTATGTAAGAAAGAAATGTACATAGCTTCTCAAATTCATTTGAATCACAACACACATAAAATGTTGCAATAGTACTAGCCCATACTTCAAATTTTTATTTCTTTCCATCAAATAGACAATTGAGTTTAATAGGTTAACCATGGCACAAAAATATGAACTTTAGCACCTTCCCATATTAGTGCACATATATCCTTCTTGGAAACTTTTGATTGTATAGGGTTCGATAAATTCAACTTCTCCACCCATATCCCCAAAGAGTGCAATTTCCTTCTCATTTACTTAGGAAGTTTCTCACATAGAAAAAATATTTCCTAGCCAAACAATCCACTCGTTTTGGCACAAAGGTAGTCCCTCGGTCTTGGAATGAACTCCATCAATGCCGAGAAAAATCTTGTTAGTGCAGGAAGCACCCAATTAGATTTCTTCATTATTAGCAGTAAGACCACGCCACCTACCTTTACAAACTTCAACATTGTCTTGGGTGCCACGTCTGCCATCCTCACAAAATAGTACAATATCATATCTATAATATAATATGCCATTTCCCATCGAGGAACAACATGCTTCCATCCTTTCTTTCTAAACAGAATTGATGTCCCAAGTAGGATGATTTAATCTCAAAGATATCATGCATCTTGTATTCCCTCCGCAGGGTCGATTGATCTTCTTCCATGATGACATGTCATTGGACTGTTTTTAAGACATGACCAGGTAAACATAGCAGTCGAGAATAAGTTGGCGAGAGGCCGAACTGTAGAAGCAACCAACCTATTATGCATTATATCATCACCCAAAATGGTGTGAGCTTCACGATCTTCCAAAATCCAATAAATAGTTGAAATTGCAGCAAGATATTATGCAAAACCTGCATGACTTTTCCCATACTTCCTCCACGAATGAATGAGCTTGGGAATGATGTTCAAGGGTTGTACTGAAGAAATTTTATAATTTAATTGCTAATCCTCATTATTGGCATAAATGATCCCGAGCCTACTACAACAAGCCACATCAGCAAATCTCGCTCTGCGTGCCAATCTCTTTACCAACCCTAATCACATGTTACATGCAGTAACCATTGTTGGTTTTTATTGCTCGTAGAAGTTGTCCAGCATGAACTCTGCCGCCTTTATCCACCTCTGAAGAGTCTGAATGATGCCATTTGAGTTTATGACTTTCATAGTCCCGGAAGTGACAGAGTTCGAAGAGAAATAAATGTAAGTTCCCATTTTGAACTCTACTTTAGGGATGAGAGATGAGGGGCACGATGCATTTATAAAGGACGAGTTCCCTCTCTCATTTTCCTAGGCCCTCCTATGAGGGAGTAAAGCCTAGTCCTTCTCTGATACCATGTTGGTTTTTATTCATATGAGATATAAGAGATATTCGATATATTATTACAATAATGAGTGTTCCATATATAGGGAACATAAGGTGACCATCCATGAAAGGATGCATCCCTTGAATAATCAATAACTACTTATTATTATCATTTACTTATTATATACTATATTTAATAATCATTAATAATTATATTATTAATTATTATCTTTAGAGAATGTCTTCTCGATGTTGTCAAAACATTAACAATTTGGAGAAGGTTGTGCAGGGAGAACGCACCGCTTTAGTGGCTAGGGATGAGCCACTTGTAAGTGTTGGTGGCCTATTGGCGCAAGACTATTTTGGGGAGAAAATACAATTTTGGAGCGCATTCCATATATGGAGGAAAATCAACATGCTGAAAATGCAGAAAAAGAAGCATGCTAAAGACTAAGGAAAATCATCACGACACACATCCAGACAAGCCTAGCCTAGGAGGTCTAGTACAGGTTGGTTAATGAGAGAGAGAGTAGGAGAAAAGGGTTAAGGAGATTGGTCTTTTATCATTGGGTTTTAGGCTGTGGAGCCTGGTGTGGTATAGTCCGCCTCACAGATTTAACTTGTCATAATTTTTGGTTGTAATAATGGAGAATGTAATTTGCACAACATTGTCTTTGAAGAATTATGAATAAAAGAGGAGAGCCAAATATTTGTGGATGTATCCCTAGGGGGGGTGAACCATGGTAACCATGTTGTGTTAATGTGTGTGAATTTCTATTTTACTGTTTATGTTATTTATCAGTCAAAGAATGGATGTTTAGCTTAAATTATTACAACTCATTTATGTTTTCACCTCTTTATCCTTAATCGACAACAACATGTGAATCCTACCATTTTTTTCTAGGGTGTACATGTTCTTTCTCCCATCATGAACTACGTTTATGTCATATTTCCATGGTCTACCCAACAATAGATGACAAACATCCATGGGAATGACATCACATAATACTTCATCTTCATATCCTCTTATTTTAAACTCAACTAAACATTGCTTAGTGACATTTACCCGATGTCCTTTTTGTAGCGACGAAACTTTGTATGGGCTTGGATGTGCAACAGTCTCCAACTCCAGCTTTTCTACCATCCCTGTAGATATGATATTGTCTATGCTACCGCTGTCCACTATGACCTTGCATACCCTATCCTTAGTTTTGCAAGTAGTCCGAAATAGACTATTTCTTTGCGCTGGGTTCTCTGCCTCCTTCTCTAGCTTCAAATATCATCAAATATCTTCCACCCTCAACATCTTCGGCCTCAACATTCCATCCTTGATCTTCGACAATGTGAATTTCACCACCATCTTTCTTCTTATCTGGACACTCATAGGATTTATGCCCGATTTTTCCACAGACAAAGCATTTCACTTCACCTCCTCTACCTCTGGCTCAAGGAAAAGTATTTCTATCAGCATACTGCCTTCCTTGTGAGATTCCTCTTCTCTCGGGTTGAGGTTTCTTCCCCTCTTCTTTAGGTTTCTGAGCTCTATCTTGGGCAATTTTTTTGCCTCTAGTTTGACTTCTACCTCAGCCTCTTTGACCTTTCTTCCGGCTCAGCTTCTCTTCAGCTTTCAGAGCTATCTAATAAGCATATTCCACATTTTGAATGGTCATCATGCCCATCTCATATTGAATGTCATATTGCAGACCATTCATGTATTGGGCAAATTTTTCATCATCGCTTTTCTGATGACCTGTTCTGGTGTTTATCCTGTAGAATTCTTTAGTGTATTCCTTCACTGACATTAGCTTCTGTCTCAAATTCTGCATCCTCCGAAACATAGTGATTTGATAATCCTTGGGTATAAATTTGGCTTTCATCATTGCAACCATTCTATCCCAGCTTTTGATTTTCTTCTTTCCCTTGCAGCGTCTGTCAGCCTGTAGTTCATCCCACCACGGTGTTGCATGCCCTTTAAGTCTAGTAACGACATGTTTGACTTTCTTATCTTCCTCGACATCCTCATATTCGAAGTATTTGTCTAGAGCTCTAATATAGTCTAGAATTTCTTCAACATCTAAGTTTCGCTCATACATGGGAATGTCCATTTTTTCTCTGGCACCTATCCTTGCAACAACCTTGAATAGGCGTTCTTTTGTAGCATCTTCGACTGCAACTTCTTCATTTCCATCTTCATTTTCACTTTTAGCCTCGCTGATATCTCCAACGTTGACTATGCGCCTCTGTGTTGTCTCCATAGCATCAATCCTAGCACATAACTCACGCATTTCTCTTTCCACTACTGGATTAGGCATTTTCCTATCTCTTCTTCTTGGCGGCATCGCTGAAATTTTTTCCTCTTTTCTCTCTACTACAGAGAGCAAAGAATTTGTTCTGTGCTCTGATACCACAACTGATGCATATTAGACTATTCCTTTTCCTCTAGATCCCTCTTCTTGAAATATATAGACAAAATCAGGCTATGATACCACAATTGATGCAACACCCCCTTGCCTCAGCAGGTTCTGCGTGACCTCCCGGTATTAGGATCGTTCTAAACCTTTCCCTGAGTCAAATTAACTCTTTGATTTTCCCCACGGGGAATATCTCACACACACAAGGGTGTATCCATAGGTGCTTATGAGTTATGCTTGCATTATCAAACACAAGGCGCTAACTCTACACACCTGATCAACAAATATGATCGGGAATTTTACCGAAAAAGGAATTTCAAATTTTGCAACTTCGCGAATCCTGATGTAAGTTCCTTGTCTCTTCAACCTCTGAAACCCAAAATGTCAATGAAGGTTGACTCCTTCAATGCACCGAACACACGCCACTTGTTTCCCACTAATTTCATATTTTCAGGACTTGAGCGAACAACCAACAATCATTCATCTTCCCTTATGATTCCTCGAATTCCGAAATTTATCCTTTGGCAATATCGACGGCCTTTCGGGATTTTTGCCGAACCTTGACCACTCCTTTGACTTTCATTGCACGTATCCTCTGATTGATACTTGGGACCCACCTTTCAACATTTCTCTCTTCGTGATTTCGGGAGTTGTGTTGACCATGCAACTCTACCTCTTGAGTCCCGAAACCCTAAAACCCGATTGGGGCCCAACGACTATTGTCCCTCAACCTTTCGGGAATTTTTCCTTTTGCTCTTCGGGATTTCGCGACTCACGAAAATCCACAGCAGAGAGTTTCCTTAACTTCTGAAACTCTGATTCCTGAATTCCCAAAGCCTCACCTCCCACATGATCTATGGCTGAGATCTTCCTCGATATGATAGCTTTGGATCTTTTGGGATTTCGTGAACAAGGCGTTTGAAACTCTCGATTCCAAAATCACAGCCTCCTCTACTTTCCGAACCCCGAAATGCCGAAATGTCGAAATGGGATCAACGATGATTAGCCCCTAACCAAATCTTGGTCCATGTGACTGCTTCCTCCGTGACCATGGCCCTACTCCAAAGACACGTCATGTTTCACGACTTTGGGGTTTTCAACGCAAAGTGCCCCGGATCCTTGTCATCGAAATTGTCGAAATGCCGAAATGTTGAAATTCCACTCCAAAGGGGGATCAACGGATCTTGTTGCTTCTCATACAATGGTCACTACTCCTCCTAAGATCCTGAATGCTAAAAGACACTCATCCTTAACCTTCTCACAGATCTGTGAGATCCAATGGTCCATGGGATTTTGACACTTCTTCCACGAAAAAATTTCACCGTTCGTTCACTCTTCTTCAAGGATCTCTGGCCAAAATGACTTGGAATCCTTCCACCTGAACTTGACTTCTGTGAGATGATTTAAATGTCCACCTCCTTTTGAACACTTCAAAGGTGCTATCCCTCCTGATCTCTCACTTGCAAACTCAATCCCTAAAAGGAATCCTGCTCTCACTCCTTGCGACAACTTTCAAATAACCTCTGGTTATTTAAGCCTTTGACCCTGTGCACTCTTTGCAACAGTAGTCATTCAACCTTCACCTTAGTTTATAAGTGCTAAGGCTTCAACCAGATTTCTCACACCTTTCATGAGTCTGTGCCTCACTTGCACTTATGTTGGTTATGAGAACAACGATATATCTCCTGAGATTTCTGAGATAAAACTCAGATCCTTGTCAACGCACACCTTGCGGACATTCACTACACTCTTTGCAGGAATTTTCAGGAAGAGAAACAATTGAAACTCATTCTTCTCCTCTCTCAGACTTCATACGCTCAACATGAAATCATACACTTGACACAACATTGAAACAAATGCATAACAGAGAAAATAAAACAACTGTAAACATACCATTTAACAAATGTAAACAGTAAGCATCATAACACCCTAAAGATTGAGTTAAAGCTTTATATATTAACTCAAGTGCTACTATACATGGATTCTCCTCTACAGTTCTATACTACATCTCTACATCTTATGAATTTTGAATGGTCATCCAAAAATTACAATGATACAAGGGTGAGGGTGTCTATATTCGTTTTCCCTCCTACGCTTCTAAAGTGTCTAATATATTAAATCAAATCTACCTAATTTGATTAAACAGACTTAAATTCCTATTACATTCGACAAATGAGAGTAATCGCTCAAGATCTATTCAGAACTCCAATATATAAATGTAAGTATGCTTCCCCTAGCTATTACATTAATATCCTCTCATTAATTTTTTCAAAACATTTCAAAATGTGCGCTGGTGCTTTTCCATTTGTCTTTCGCCTTTATGCTTTCTTGGAAGGTTGTGTACAATGCTCCTGCATTAGGTCATAAAGTGGCTAGACCTACCGATGACACCATACTTACATCCCTACACCATTGGTTGGCTTCGCCAAGAAAGAGAGCTTTGTGTCATCCAACAATGTCGTCTACCCTACAACATCAAGCCTTTAAAATATGAGGTATTGTGTGATATTTCTCCTCTTGAAGTTTGTGATTTTATTTTGGGACAACCAT
Organism: Picea engelmannii; assembly: GCA_009831015.1. Classification (NCBI taxonomy): domain Eukaryota; kingdom Viridiplantae; phylum Streptophyta; class Pinopsida; order Pinales; family Pinaceae; genus Picea; species Picea engelmannii. Next base: position 474,382 of record ML779578.1, on the reverse strand, counting down.
ATTTGTGGAAGCGCCATTTTGTGTATGAGTCTAGACGCTGCAATTTTATTATTTCTTTGGGTAGAAAATTTTACAGGATACCTAAGGTAGTTCCTCCTACCGTTATTTCTTTAATCTATGTTAAGCAATGCAGTAAGGTCATTTCACAGACCGAGAAGTTTGTCCTCTTTGTGATTTGTTCTCAGAGTAAGAATAACGTCTCTGCCACATCCGTGGCCTCTACACAATGCCTCTATTTGCAGCAGAAGCAACTGGACAGGATCATGGAGGAGTAAAAATACATCTTGTCCTCACCCCCTAGGATACTGACACACTACCAAGTCAAGCATCCAATTGATCTAACTACCAGTGAACCTCTTCCTAATGGACCAGTCTATCGTAGCTCATTGATGGAAAATAATGAAATCAAGCATCATATCCAAGAGAATATTCAAAAGGGGAACATCATACCCAACTCCTCCCCTTACAGAAGCTCGATTGTATTCATGCAGAAGAAGGATGGGACCTAGAAGCTATGCATTTATTATAGAGCATTAAACAAAATCAAAGTTGGGAACTAGTACCCAATTCCTAGAATTGATGACCTTCTTGACCAACTCAAGGGGGGAAAATTCTTCAGCAATATTGACCTAAAGTCTAGCTACCACCATGTTCCCATTGAACCAACTAATGTATGGAAGACAACTTTCAAATCTAAATAAGGTATCTCGAATGGTTTGTCATTCCCTTTGTCTTAACAAATGCACTGACCACTTTCATGAGATTGATGGATGATGTATTGAGACAGTTCACCAACTCTTTTGTGGTGGTATATTTGGATGACATCCTCATCTTCAACAAAACTTGGGAGGAACACATGCAACATATTCAGTAGGTTTTGAGCACTCTGTCGTAGCACAAGCTATATGCCAACTTGAAAAAATGATCCTTTGTCATGAACATGGTTCAATACTTAGGCTACACTGTTGATGAGCATGGGGTACATGTTGATCCAGCTAAGATCCAAGTCATTCATGACTTTCCATCCCCAACCACACTAACCAAGCTTCAGATCTTCTTGGGACTGGCCTACTTTTATCGATGGTTCATGTTGGGATTCTCCCATATTTCATGGGCCCTTAGTCAAGTGACCAAGGGTGGTGGTGGGGAAAATTTTGAGTGGGAGAAGGAACAACAAGAAGCATGTGATGATCTGAAGAATCACTTGTTCTCAACTACAATACTCTCCTTTCCTGATATGAAACCACCATTCAAGATTGAGACTGATGCATCTAACTATGTTGTAGGCACAATTCTCACTTAACATGGTCATATGGTGGCATACCATAGTGATACACTCTCAGATACTGTCTGGAAATACCCCACCTATGGCAACAAAATGTATTCCACTATACAAACTTGTATTCAATGGAAACATCACATTTTGGGAAAGACAACAATCATCCACATTGATCACAAGCCTCTGTAGCTCATACAAATAGAGGGGAAGTTGCAAAATGACCGCCATTAGAAGTGGTCCACCTACCTGCATTAGTTCCATCTCAACATCAAGTATAATACAGGGAGCACAAAGCATGTCGCTCATTGCCTTAGTCGACCTCTCACATCTGCACTCACCACCATGCTCCATTCATGTGGACATGAGGCATATAAGTGGCCCCAACCTTATCAACAAGATTCATACTTCGCCACCACCTATCATCTCTTAGGTATAGGCATGTATGTCACTGATTTTCACATTCAGGATGGACTATTATGCCATATGGGCCATCTTTGTATTCCTACAAGGGAGAATTCAAAGCTGATTTGGGAATCTCACTATAGTTGGATGGTAGGATATTTTGGCGTGGAGAAAATAGTGGACATTCTACAAAAACGTTTTTAATTGAAAAACCTTTGACGGAATGTCAACAAGTATATCAGATATTGCATTGCATGTGCCATTTATTCCAAGCCAACCATCAAGAACAAAGGATTATACACCCCTCTTCCTACTCCCAAGAACCCTTGGGAATCCACCTCGATGGATTACATGTCTGTCCTTTCATCCACCAACCAAGGAAATGATTTTGTATTTGTGGTAGTTGATTAGTTTTTGAAGATGGCCATCCTCACAGCCTGCAAGAACAACATCAGAACATCAGATACTGCCAAGCTCTTCTTTGAATGAGTTTGGGTCCATTTTGGGATACCAAAGGCCATCATCTCTGACCAAGACAACAGGTTCCTCAACACATTTTGGTCAAGTCTCTACTCACTGTTGGACACCAAGTTCACTAAATCCACTTCTTTCCACCCCCAAATCAATGACAAAACATAGGTCATCAATCAAATTATTGTGCACATCCTGCACATCTACAACTATAAGAATCTACGTATAAGGGATGAGAGTCTCCCCTATGTTCATCATAGTTACAACAAGGCTCTCCATAGCTCCATCGGCCATATCCCATTTCACGTAGGGATGTGGTTCCAAACCTTGGGTCCCATTGATGTTGCACTACCTCTTGAAACCCCACAGACAGACTCTTGCTATGTTTAATCTGAGACCAACAAAGCTAGCATATTCATTCAGCAAATTCATCACATCCGCCAATAGGTCCATGAGATTTTGTAGAAAGCCAATGCTGATTAAAATCAAGTCCATGTTCAACATAGGGTACCACACCAGTTTTAGGTGGGATACAAGGTCTAATTGCATTTGCAAAAAGAGCATCTTGCAGAGCCCCATCACAAGCTCCACCCACTTCGTTGTGGGACTTACACTATCACCAAGGTTGTGGTTAGCAATGCTTTTTAACTCAACACTCAACCCTTCCTTGGCTTGCACCTAGTATTCAATGTGGACCTCCTTCGACCATATTTTCCACCATTATTCAACACCTCCAAGATCGCAAAACAACTGAAACCAAAAGAGTTGAACCCTAACTACATGGAACATGCATCCACTGATCAGATAGTGGACACATAGGTCAAGGGAACTTGCCAACAGAGGATCCACCTTTGTCGGGTTGTCAAGGCAGGGCAACTCCTATGCCAAGGAAAGTGGCTCACTTGGGGCCAAATTTAGCAAAATTTTGCTCACCTGATGGGGGAAATCAATGCAATGGAGATGATTGCTACCTAAGGGGGGAGGAATGATCTAGGTGGATATTGGTGGCCACCCACATATTCCAATTGGCTCCTCTTTTTAGTTTTTAGTTCAACATGTTCTTATGTACTTCTTTGTAATTGTGGGTTCTACACTTTTAGGGTTGTCTAAAGCCCTACACATATTCCAGGTGGAGACTAGTGGCCTCCCACCTAATCCAACCATATTATTTTGGATTTTTTCATGTCAACACATCTTTCTGTACTTCTAGGGCTATTTTGGGGCCCTAAATAGTTTTTTTTTGGCTTGCCACAATCAAACATTAGATGGAGTTAGAGTTTTATGGCATAATGTGTATTTCTTGAAATGACCTTTCCAATGGAATATGCTGCGGTTAAAATAGAGTTCGTATGAAAAAGTTATGATTTTTTAAATTTACATGGAAACATTACATTTTTCATGCGACCCTCGTAAATGTAAATGTAAAGTTGCGATATGATGTGCCTAAAACAAAGGCTCATTAACCAGTTTACAATATTGTATGTTGAAACACTTCAATATTGTTTCAATGTACTTTTTATGATTTAACCAAAGATTTCTAACTTCCTATTATATTTTGATCTCCATTCCCATAACGAAGTTCATTGCACTAATATCCTTCATTTTGAAATTATAGGATAGTTGCATGTTCACCTAATTGATTACATCCATGATACTTCCAACCACGAACATATTGTTGGCATACAAAGCTACATATATGAAATTATCACCTTCCTCCATGTAATATACATAGTGATCACCATTGCTTCTCACAAATCCCAAACTAAGGATGTATGTATCAAATGATCGATACCACATCCTTCGTGATTTATTCATACCATAAAGGGATCTCTTCAATTTGCACACTAACTCTTTCTTTCCCTTTACTACAAATCCTTCAGGTTGTTTCATGTATAATTCTTCTTCCATGTCCCCATGTAGGAATGTTGTCTTCACATCCATTTTCTCTATCTCAAGATCAAATTTTGTAGCTAGAGACATTAGTAATATAATGAAATTTAATTTTTCAATAGGGGAAATAATCTCACCGAAGTCGACTCCCTCGAATTAGGAATACCCTTTCACTACCAGTCAAGCTTTGAATTTCTCAACTTGACATATTGTGTTCAATAATTTCATAAACACCCACTTGCTACTAATAGTTTTCCTTCCCTTAGGTATATCAACCAAAACCCATGTCTCATTCTTGTGCAAGGATTCAATTTCTTCTACAATGGCATCCTTCTAGAGTTTACCCTCTATTGATTCGACTACCTCCCTAACTGACTAAGGCTCCTTCTAGAGTTAGCAATGCTTTTGGTTGGATGATACCTTTTAGCTAGTTTCCTTACTCATTCGGACCTCCTTACAACCAAAGTTAGTTCTTCCACCTCTTCATCTAATTTAGTTGACTTGTTTGAATCATGTTCATTGTTCCTCAGTTCAAACACCAACTTCTTTGGTTCTTTCTATGTTTGAACCAATTCATACTTGGAAGTTCCTCTGAATTCCCTAAATATCACATCTCAAATATACATTGTGTTAATTAACAATGGATTCCATAGCTTACATCCTTTCACTCAATCCTTGTAGCTAATGAAAATACACTTGATTTCCGTATTGTATATCTTGTTCCTCTTCTTCTTGGGAATATGAAAAAATGAATCAAAGCCAAAGAATCTAAGAAGTGAAAATTAATTCTTATTACCCAACCATTCCTCATGTGGAGTTGTGTCGATTAGCACTAATGAAGGAGACCTATTTAGCAAATATTTTGCAGTGTCAACTACCTCTAACCAAAATTCTTGTGTGATCCCAACACCACTAAGCATGCTTGTTTACTTATCTATCAATGTCCTATCCATTCTTTTATAAAATTCATTTTGTTGTGGGGTATATGGTGTGGTATTTTGGCATGCCATTCCATACTATTTGCAGAACTACTCAAAATCATTTCCATGTAATTCACCTCCATTGGCAGTTCTCAACACCTTGATTTTTTTTTTTTTTTTTTGGTTTTCCACAAGAGATTTAAACTCTTTGAATTTCTCGAAAACCTATGATTTATTCCTCATGAAATATATCCATGTCTTCCTAGAAAAATCATATATGAAATAAAAATAATAAATATATCCTCCAAGAGAAGGGACCGGTATAGGCCCAAACACATCACTTTGTTTCAATTCCAAAATTACTTTTTCCCTTGTAGCTCTAGATGGGAATATAACTTGATTTTGTTTTCCATAAATGAAATGTTCACAAAAATCAACTCCCAAATTACAATTAGGAAAACCTTCAACCATACCTTTGTTGTGCATAGCTCAAAATATCTTTTTTATAATGTGTCCCATCCTATGGTGTCATAACATTGTTGGTTCGACTTGATGAAGAACAAACAATGTTGCATCCAATCAAGTTGACACTCCCTAAAAAATTGTATAGGGTTCCAATCCAAAATATTTTCATTAATACCATCAATTCCTTGACCATTTTTCACCTATCCTTCTAAAATAAAGTTTGCACACCTGCATCACTCAATTTGTTGAGAGATATCAAATTTCTTTCCAAACCCGAAATATGTAGCATACCTAGGAGGATCTTGTTCCTCCATATTGTAGTATTATTTAGAATATTCCTCGTCCAACAATTTTGGTTCTTGATTCATCCCCCAAGAATACATATCCCCTTCATATCTCGCATATTCACAAAACCATTCTCTGTGGGGTTTCATATGGAAGGGAGCAATTGCGTTTATCAACCAAACAAGATGATCCAACTGTGTATTGGTTGATGTTGGCCCTTCACTAAGTTATGGGAGATACATGGTATAGTTTGACCTATTTTGGGACTTCGACAGCCTATCAAAGGAAGAGCGCAAGACAAAGCAGAGATCGTGGGATCTTGGCCCCTTTTTGGGTCCTTTTTTGGGATATGGGATTATGTAACAGGTATGGGATGTCGGCCCATGGGTTTACCCATGTTTAGGCCTATTTTGTAAAGTATATATAGAAGACTAGGCGATGTAATGAGAAAGGTCATAAGGTAATAACTAAGTGTTAAAGTTGGATCTATGTGATCAAGATTGTAAGTTCTCTGTGCATACTGTGTGAGACTTGCATAGATACATGCGAGTCATTGGAGGAGGCTATGGAAGGCTGTGTTCTTAGAAATACACAGAGAAGGACGATCTAGTGAGTTGTGTAGATCTCTTGTCCTATGCAGAGTAAGGTTTTGAGGCTCTGTGCATGTAACCTATTGAACAAGCTAATAAATCAGAAGAGTTGGTGGAGGTAGCCCCAGGGTGGGGGTGAACCACGTATATGTTGTGTTGCTCTACTTTGTGCAATGTGTTGATGTGTTTATGTCTTTACTTTCTAAGTGTTTTGATATAGATATATAGATATGTTTATGCTTTGTGCTAATGATGTATATGTATGTTAGGTCAGACTTATATGAATTTGCTTAGTGCTTGAATATGATAGATCTGATTTGTTCCTTCGTGCTAAGTGTTGCTAGATGCCAGATCTGGTTGACCACTGCACTGTACTATGATTAGGGTTTAACTGCATTGTAACTAAAGAACTAAATATTGATAAATATCACAGCTAAGTGCTCTGTTAATAATTACAATCACAGATCTGTGTCCCAGCTAAGGTTGCAGACACTTGAGTCCTGCAACCACCCCTGCCTCTACCTTGGGTGAGACTTCATCTGCTTTGCAGGTGTTTTTGAAAGGGCCAGTAGTTAGGGTTTTGTTGGTGCATTGAACCCTGGGTCTTCCCCTGTGCCAACAAATGGTTCTGTTGTTGATATTGAAACTGTGATTGTTGGGAACTAAGGAAGAGGAAGATTTGTGAAAAGATCCAACCTGAAACTGTGATTGTTGGGAACTAAGGAAGAAAATCCCTTATGCAAAGATTTCCTTACGTAGATCTGTTTCCCTAGTGCACAACATTCTACTTGACATGTGAAGCTCTGTGCCAAGAAAAGAGGTTAGATATGAAGAAAAGAGGTGAGAACTGAAAGCTTTGAGCTATGAGAAAGGTAAAAGTGAGAATTTTTTATTAAAGGAGGTAAGATCTATAACCTATGTGCTCTGATAAAGGTAAGAATAGTGAAAAGTTTTAGATTTGAAATCTTTGTGCTCTGTAGAAGTAAGATAAGTGAAAATTTGTGTTTCTAAATTATGGATCTAGGTATGTTTGATAGATTTTGTCATATATTGAAAACTGGGTCACTAATATATGAAAAAAGGTTTGATATGCGTAGATCTAATAATAATAGTGAAAGATATTTTATACCTATGCATAGAAAGAATGTTTGGACTAACAAGTGGATGCAGGATCCTAGAAAGAAATGTTTGCAGGTTAGCTACTACAAACCTAGCGCGCAACATAAAAAGAGTCGAGAATCATTTAAACGAAAGAGAGGATTAACCCTCTGCTATAGTTGCAGAAAACTAGGACATCTTGCTAAGGAATTCCTTGGGAGAAGACCTAGTTGTATTTGTTGCAAAGCTATGGACCATGAAGTATTGGATTTCCCTAGAATTATTGCTAATCTTGAAGGAATGAACATGAGACAAGAAAACCCTAAGGGATATCCAGAAATGGCAGAACCCCGGAAAGAATCAGAGAAAGTATTGCTATAGATAAAAGAAACTCTGAATAACCATCGACATGTCAGTTTATTAGAAATCTTCAAAGAAAAATAATGCCTTGAAGCAAGAATAGGAGACTTCGACATTGACTGTCTTCTAGATGAGGAAACATAGGTGAATATCATGACAAAAATAACTTGGGAATCTATAGGAAGGCCTACTATGATTCCTTCCTTAGGAGGACTAGGTCTATTTAGAGGAAAGTTGATAAACCTATGTGGAAATCTCACCCGAATATCTATGAATGCCAATGGAACTTCGATAGAGGAAGATTTTGAGATTGATAAATTTATTGAGAACAACACCCCATTTACCATGTTACTAGGAAAACCTTTGATTGAAAGAAATCAGGCTAGAAGGCAAGAAGAAAAAGAAGTTTTAGCGTAGAAGAAGCAAGATTTAAAAGATTTCATGACTAGAAGGATCGCACACTTGATTGAAGAACAAAATAATAGATCAAATCTATTTAACTCCAGAGACTCGGATGTTGAAGTTGCAAGAACACTAGAAGACCCATAGAATATTGAAGCACCTATTCCAGATAAAGAAGAAGTATCACCCTCGACTCTTAGGAAAGAATCTCAACAATGCAGAGTAACTATGCCAAAAGAAAATAAGAATCAGAATGGAGAAAGGCATACTGAGACGAAGATCACTGGAAAGAAAGATAGAAAACTAAGTAAGAAGAGAACTAAGATTGACAAGCTACAAAAGGTTCCAGAGGGAACTTCATGGAAGGAAAATTTGCAAAATTGGAGCTTCGTCGGGATAACAGAACAACGTCACATGTCACTTCACCATGGTGAAGCAATAAAACCATTGGGACCAATATAATAGTTCAACCAACCCTCTGAATGGGTAGAAATACATTTATGGTTCGCCACCAGACCATTGGACCATGCCATAACGAACAGAACAAAGTTAATGAAGGATTCTCGATCGTTGCAAGCAATTTGTTGCCAAGTTATCTATTTATCCCGTCACGCCATGCATCGAGAACACTTTTGCTAATCGTGAATTTGATCCTTCAGACTTGTTGATTTTATACAGTGATCATTGCACTATTTCCTTCTATACTATTGCAGTGTATAAGTTACTCCTCGAACCCAAATATTTCCAACCCCGAGCGTGTATGTCAGACGAGTTCAATGCAACAAAGATATTTGTCAAAGAAGTTCTGATCGAACACATGACTGAATAAGTCATGTTGATGTCTACATGTGTACAAATATCATCGATGAGAGGACTGAAAGCCTCTTTGTTAACTGCTTGTGGATCGGGGCCATCCCAACCATCAGTAGAGAAGAGAACCAAGCATAAAGACGACCTAGAAATGTGAAGTTGATTCCATCCATATTTCCTGAATACATCTAGCCTCTGGCTGGCACGATGAATCATGATAGTGTGCCAAGAGACTTCGAGTACACTATGGTCACTGTGTACCTACTGAAGGGGATACACGTAGTTCAAATAGAGTAGGACACGATCACAGCGTTGAATTTCAATGACTTCAACCTCAGAGATTGAAACATCTATGGTATGCTCACCCCATACAAGTACCTAACTAGAAATAAAGGGAAGAACTCGAATATCATCCCTCAAACGTTTACGATAAACCTCGCACAGTCCACCCTACTAAATGTCATGAATATGCCACACTTCAGAAGACACCAGGAAGTCAATGCATGTGTCAAGATGCTACTATCATGGTACCATGGTGGATAATTATGGCTAGACCGTTGCATTATAGTTGATCCAATGCTGATCCATAGGATCACATGACTGAGTATGCAAGGACCCGACCCGTAGGACTTTTATCTAGGAAAAGCTGCAGATTATGCACTTGCATAGAAGATCAAGGATACATATGGTGACGTTGAGAAGGGAACAAGAGGCTACAAGATAGCTTCCATCCAGAGTAGTGTAGTGCACCTCGCATGTCAACTGATAGCTAGAAAATAAGTACGGAAGAACTGACCTATGTAGGTCACCGGCTTTGTTGTTGACCTCGTAGGTAAGTGCGCGGAAGGCCTACATATGAACTGGGTGAAGTACCTAGTTAACTAGTTGGAACTAGATTTTCGAGAAGCACAAGATCAGGGTTATAAATTTCATTTTATCTAGCTTCTGGTCCTGATTTCATTTGTTTCCTGGGAGATGCCGGAAGGAGAGACCTTCCCTGCCATAGAGTCATTCGAACYGCTTGCCCCGAAGTTCGCTACCATGTGGTATTCAACTGATATGAACAAACAATGGCAGTTGGACATTGTGTTTCATACATACTACCTCTAGCTAAAGCAAGCCATCAAATTCAAGCCTCACATGACTCCAAACACCCTACATAGGTTCCGACCACTAATGAACTTCAACACAGATTGACACTTTATCTACATTACAGTGTGAGCAGATGAACATCAAGAGAAGGTCCAACCATATTACAAACTTATAGAAGAAGAACTTGAGGATATCACTAAGGAATGGTCCAATGACCTCCTTATCCCTGCCAACCCTGTAGAGATATATGATATTGGCAGCCCAGAGGACACTCATAAAGAACATAATACACCCGAAACCAGCAGACAGAAGAAGATTGAGGAGTTCCAAAACTTAAGAAGCACCTTAGTGAAGACTGCTTCCATGTCACCTGATCGAGGGGGTGGTGACAAAGTAGAAGCTAAAAAGAGACCAAGTGAAGTAACACTGCCTAGAGACAAGGTTGACCCTTTGAAGAAGAGGAAGGTTTCCCCCCTAAAACCTTCTTCCCGGAAGAAATCGAAAGCCTCTATGACCAAGATGCAGACTTTCCTCACCTCTGGCGACTTTGACTTCATCATAGCAGCCTTGAATGATGATTCATTGGAGATAGTAGAGAAACAAGGAGAGAAGTAGGAAGAAATGTATGATAGGATTGAAGTCAAACTCCAAGGGGTACAATTGACCCTTCAGTCCAGCCGTGTAGTCTCCACTTCACTGCTGCCATCGGGACGTTGGGAGATGAGCCAACCCAACTCCATCGACTAGCTAAGACAGTCAAAGCTCTCCTTTGACGAGCACAAGAAGAAACAGAACAAGACACCCAGGCTTTGACGTAAGTCAAAGGAGTACTTGTAGAATAGCTCCAAGCTGCAGAATAGGAAAATATTTCTCTCCAAGAAAATTTTGATGAAGAGAAAGGATATACAACAAGGAAAATAACAGTTGCTCACGGAGAAACTTGAAGTGGAAGAAGCGGTCAGCAGAGCACTTCATTCTATGAAAGTCATAGACATAAAGGCAGAGGATCGAGTCTCGCAGCAAGTGGAGCAACTCACAGAAGTTATCCAACAACTACAGCAATGCATAGAAAACTTAGAGCTCCACACAGTACCTGAGACCCCATATGATGTAAGGCATCAAAGAGAAGAAACTTCTCAAAGTGCAGTTGAGAGAATAAAATCCCTTGCTATGGAATGTAAGAAACTTATTGATCGCAGTGACCAGAATTATGAGAAACTCACTGAGAATCCAGAACTAAAGGAACTGGAGTTGGAGCTCCAAGAGGCGAAGTATCAAGCCGAAACAATACAAGTGCAGTTGAAGCCCCTATCATCTGTGGAAAGAATGAAGTGATTCCAGGAGCAACACATTTCCCAAAAGAAGATTCACATTATCCATAGAATAGTTATGGAAGTAACTCAGAGGCTCCAACCTGTACAGGATAAGGCTTACTAATTGTTCACAGAGGTAGAAGGCTAAGGAGAATAACTGCAGCAGGTTGTCACTACAACTAAACAGTGCCTAGAAGGACCTGTCAATGACACAGTCATCCAAGAGTTCATTGAGCAGGAGGCCAAGGCACAACAACAAGTAAAAGAAGCTTGAGCTATGCTCGAGGATTTTGAAGTAGAACTACCTAGATCAGAGTGACTCAGGATGAGTCATAGGTGAGTGTTGGGGGCCTGTTGGCCCTTGACCAAGTTTTGGGAGATCTATGGTCAAGTTTTACCTATTTTGGGACTTCGACAGCTTGTCGAAGGAGGAGCACAAGATGAAGAAGATATAACGAGATATTGGTCCCTTTTTGGGTCCTTTTTCGGATTTGGGATTAGGTAACGGGTATGGGATGTCGTCCCATGGGTTTACCCATGTTTAGGCCTATTTTGTAAAGTATATATAGAAGACTCGGTGATGTAATGAGAGAGGTCATAAGGGAATAACTAAGTGCTAAAGTTGGATCTGTGTGATCAAGATTGTAAGTTCTCTGTGCATACTGTGTGACACTTGCAGAGGTATGTGCAAGTCATTGTAGGAGGCTGTGGAAGGTTGTGTGCTTATATCTACTTAGGGAAGGAGGATCTAGCGAGCTGCACAGATCTCTTGTCCTATGCGGAGTAAGGTTTTGAGGCTTTGTGCATGTAACCTATTGAATAATATAATAAAGAAGAAGAGTTGGTGGCTGTAGACCCAGGGTGGGGGTGAACCACGTATATGTTGTGTTGCTTTGCTTTGTGCAATGTGTTGATGTGTTTATGTCTTTACTTGCTAAGTGATTTGATACAGATAGATAGATATGTTTATGCTTTGTGCTAATGATGTATATGGATGTTAGGTCAGACTTATATGAATGTACTTAGTGCTTGAATATGCTAGATATGATTCACTCCTTCATGCTAAGTTATTCTATATGCCAAATCAGGTTGACCACTGCGCTATACTGTGATTAGGGTTTAGTTGCGTTGTAACTAAAGAACTAAATATTGATAAATATCACTGCTAAGTTTTCTGTTAAGAATTACAATCACAGATCTGTGTCCCAACTAAGGTTTCATACACTTTAGTCCCACTACCACCCCTGCCTCTACCTCAGGTGAGACTTCATTTTCTTTGCAGGTGTTTCTGAAAGGGCCGGTAGTTAGGGTTTTGTTGGTGTGTTGCTGTAGAGTTGAACCCTGGGTCTGCCCCTGTGCCAACAGTTGACACTAGATATAGATAGCCTCCCTTATTTGGAGTATTCTTTATCTTGGTCCATAGCTTCTCATCGGATATTGGACTAATCTTAGTCACCTTCGACTTTAAATCTCTCTTGTAGTGCCTAAATTTACCACATTTCCAACACCTTCTCATCGACTGAAATGGGTATTCATATCTAACCTTTCACTTAGAATTTCTACCGAATAATTTTCCTTTATCTCTATCGATTGTTTAACCTCTCACCATCAAGGCATATTTGGTTTATTCTTCCATGTTCTTCCATATCATTTCATCTAATAGTAGAGATGCAAAAAAGTATTCAAGAATTAATCTAGTTGAATTACTCCTATAGCCACAACTAAGTTATCCCAAGTGTTAGGAAAAGAATACAACATGCTAATACATTTCTTCTTCTCAGGGATTTTAGTATCCACATATAATAACATTCTTATTATAGTATCGAATGCATTCAAGTGATCTGTTACTGATCTCCCATCACTCATCTTTAGAAGAGACAATTTCTTCTGAAGGAACAACTTGTTTACTAGGGATTTTGATTGGTACAAGATTCCAAACTTGTCCCACATTTTCTTTGTAGAGTCTTCACCTAAGACATTCAAAAATACCTAATCTGCAAGAAAAAATCAAATCGTACTCCTAGTCCTTCTCTCAATTTTCTCCCATTATTCCCTTGACAGACTCGTTAGAATGGTTATAAGGCTCACAACTTCCCACTATTATTGATCTACAAGAATATCTTCCATCTTAAGCTTCCAAATCTCAAAATGATGACCATTGAATTTTTCGATCTCTATCCTTGAACTGTTTGGCATTCTTTCAAGCACAACTTTAAATATTGATCACTTACAATTCCCACTAGACCTAGGTTTATGTTGGATCCAATATTTGTTTAACCTTTCTCTGATACCAAACATATCAAAAATTCTTTGATGCCAAATTTAGAGAAAAATAATCCTCAAACTAAACCAACCAAGAAAACAAGACAGATTCAAGGAAAAAATAAATGACAAGCACATAGAGTACATAGAGATTTTACACTGGAAACCCTTAACCAGGAAAACCATCTTTCCTTTAGCATATTTCTCTATTGTTGTCTTATTCATTCATTGAATAAAGAGTTACATGACTAACCTATGTCTACACCTAAGACACAATCTTCATCCTATCAAAATTTATTTTTTCAAACCACATAAGTCATAACTTATCAAATAATTTGGTGATCAAACCATATTTGTAATTTTCTTTTATCATTTATCTTAGGAAGTAACCAATTGTTTTCTTATTACTACCTTTAAAATTTGGCAACAACACCATTCCATTAATGTCACTTATGCATCATTGATAATACTTAACAAAAAAAATCGCATTGTAGAATATTTAGAGAAAAAAGAAACTTTCATATCAATTAGAGGGAACTTACAAAAAAAAAAAATGGTAATGGAAAATATCTTTAGAAATACATGGAAAAATTTATACACACTAATATACAACATGATATACTACCTATATGTTGAAAGAAGTGAAACAAATAATAGAAGTAAAGTATTAAAGACAATTTCTTTTACTGCATAAATTTACATGACTTCGATTGAAAATTCATGGTTTTCCCAAGAGTAGCTTCTATTAACTAATCATCCATATGTAGTGAATATACCCAAAAACAATTGGATGCATAATCATTGATTTGGTGAAAATATTAGGAAAACATATTATATTTTCATTGAAAATGTTTATATTTAGGTGGAAAATATAAGTGTATGCATAATTATAATCATAAATTAGACTACAATATTTTTTATTTTTAATGAAAATGTGAAACCTTTTAGCCTAAATGTCTTCCAAAAAATTAAAATTGAGCCAAATTGAAGAAATTTTGGTTAAAAAAAACATTGCATCCTACTCTCTTTACACAAGAAAAATCTTGCAACCAACGTTTCTTGCATCTACATGACGTTTACAACTATTCTAAAGATTATATTTTAAAATATTACAACATGCCTTATTTTTAGTATTTAGAACATGAAAAACACTAACTCATGGTCCTAAAAACAATTACATATCCATGAAAATGATTGGCTGCAATCCCATGAATCTTGGGATTCTAATATAGTCCACTACCAGTCAAACACTGTTGATACTGAGAGGGGGGTGAATCAGTATCAAGTACAATTTAAAACCTTTTTCAACTTATACTTAAACCATTCAATTATATCCAATGAGAAATGAACAATAGTATAAAAGTTACACCAATACACGACAATACACCATGCACAATATATGAGAAATAATCAATAGTTATTTTTCAAGGGAAGTAATTACTTCCAAAGGTAGTTGCAGCTTCCAAATGTAAAGGGAGGGATAAACCTCCAAGAAGAAGATACAATCCTCTAATATCAAGAGATATTTGAACTCTCTATCCTTTCCCCTTGCTTCGACCCAATAATATATGAGAGATAATAAAAATTTACATTAAATCATCACCATCAACCAACCATCACATACAACCTGATAATGCTTCCTGAGACTTATTCAATTTATGCAATTATTCAATTCTTGGAATACTCTGATATTGTAGATAATATTACTCAATTTATTCTCTGAAACTTCTCCAAGTTTCACTCCTTGAATCCTCCCCAAAAATAATTTATAGAGAGAATAGTAGACCTTGTTCAATTCTGGTTTATTTAGGAGACCGACCTTGTAAAAACTTCCTTGCACTCAATATTTAACATCAGATTCTGAAACTCACAAACACGAAACTAAAGTCCGTACTCTTTCCAATTCAATTTGTCCCACTTCATTTGGATCCTCTATAAATAAGTTATGATTGTTTTACCCGGAACACCTGTTTATTGACTAGCTTCAGGACTGGTCAAAAACCCTATCATCCACAGAGTGTATCTCCATAATTATAGTGAATCAAGCACTGAACATTTTACCACAGTTACCTTCATATGTCTTCTCAATACCGTAGAAATTTCACTATCAAAATCGTTCTAGAAAAAACGTTATAGCGAAAGTGGTAAGATGACCTGAAAATAACATACCTTATAACACATCACCCAAAGACTTCATCCTCCCTTGAAATCCGACCTTCTTTACTTCTGATTTCCTTTGAAATTAGACTTGTGTATCAAATGAATGTATAATGATATGTATTTATATCATTTATGTCACTTCCTTTTAACATTAGGGATGACTTGACACTTTCTTATTTGGTAATTTTTTTCTTTAATTATCTTCAGGGCCTACATGTACTTCCTTCTTCAATTCACTTTGTCATCTTCAAAAATTCATTTCTCCTCAACCATGAGGATCCACGTGATGTGCCACATACCACTGGAAACAATGTGATGTATACTATCTATCCATGGGTGTTTTATCTGAATGTGCATTGTCCTTCATGTGCAAATAACTTCATCAATCTTGTGGTTCAAAAACACTGACTAGGGTTGACATCAATGACAACAACCAATCTTCCAACAATATCCCCCTTTGTCATTGATGGAAACACTCATGTTCCCCCTATCATCATGATCCTAATTTCTCTCCCCCTTTGACATCAATGGAAAAGGTTAGGGCTTCTCCCCCTGATTTTAATGAAAAAAGGTAACCTTCTTCTTTGGGGCTGCTCCCCCTGAACATGTGGCACTCAATAATACTTCATCCTTATTTTTGGTCTTTGGGAATTTTTCTTCCTTGGAATCTCTTTGTGTGGCTTATGTATTCTCTCTCTTCTTCATGTCTAGGATGCATATGTTGTCTGGTCTTCTTGTTGCAGTTGCAACCAATCTTCCTGAGTTATTTTCTCTGATTTTACATTTTCGGGAGTCAAACGTAAGAGTGTATCCTTGATCACACATTTTACTAACACTAAGTAGATTATTCTTCAAGTCTTAAACCAATAGGACATTCTTTGCTTTTACATTTTTTCTTCCAAGTTCTACTACACCTTCTCCAAGTATTTTGGCAGATGAGTCATCTCCAAATGCAACATTGCCACCCTTTCTCTTCAAGATGATGAATTTGTCTTGATCCCCGGTCATGTGTGAATAACATCCACTATCTATGTACCATTCATCTTCTTCTTTACATTCTTCAGCAGCTAATTCTATTCGAAAATATTCATTATTTGGAATCTCTTTCCTTCTCCATATTGTGGTTGGCATAGGGACATGTTCATTCATATATCTACAATCTCATGATTTGTGACCAAGATAATTACATTTGTAGCATACAATATTTTTTTTCATCAATGGGGAAAATGAATTATAACATTTATTGACAAATCCATGATTATTTCCATATCTTCTATTTGCACCATTCATGTTTCTTTCATAGTTTTTCCTTTCATTGATTCTGTAATCAATTGCCTTATGTCCAAAATTTTTGCAAGTGTAACAATGACCAAGAAAGAAATTTTGATACCTGGGAGTAAGTAGCCTTCTTTGTGGTGTAGTCCATATGGGTTCATGATATACTCTTATGTAGGTTCCTTCATACTGATTAAAGCTTCTTTGATTCCTAAAGGTAGGAGGTCTTCTTGGATATTCATCTCTTTTGTAATCATTCATTCTTTCTGGTATCCTGGTCCACTTCTCATCAATTGTCTGTGTAGCTCTTTCTTCAACCTCCCTGTTGGTATTTGCATTTTATTTGTATGAAGTTTCACCCATGCATCCAATATTTGTTAATTTTTTTTGGCACTTGAGAGTTTCTTAATCTCTTCCTCAATGAGATAACTTCTTGTTCAATTTTCCCAAAATCTTCTTCTTTCTTCATCATTTGGACCTTCTTTACTTCTCCTATTCTTCTTGCATCTTCGAGTAGAGTCTTCAAGGAAATGGTTTCTTCTCTTAGTTTCTCAAAGTATTCTAACTGTTTCTTCAAGCTTACAACTGTCTTTTCATGACTAACCAATTCACTTATTAGTTTTCTAAGAGTGTCTTTGAGCTTTCTATTGTCAATCTCAACATGCTTCAATTTTTTAAGATTCTCATCTTCTTGTTGAATCATTTCTACTTCATGATTTTTTTCTTTTTCATTGGAATTTTCTTCTTCATTATCATATCTTTCAATCCTTGGATGAGGACATTCAAATTCAACATGTCCTACTCCTTCACAATTAAAGCAAAAGAACTGACCTCTATTTGCTTCATTGAAATCTGAGATGTTGAAATTTACTTCAACTTCTTAATCTTCTTCTTTTGCTTCTTCCCTTGCATAAAGGTCTTGTAGTTTGTCCCAAAGATATTTTGCTGATGCACATGATCCCACCTTGGATTTCACTGAATCTGTCAATCCATACAAGATGGTATCTATTGTCAATTTGTTGTTCCTTTTTGCTTCCTTCTGAGCTATAGCCTTTGGTTTCTTCAAAGCATTGTATCCTGAAGCAACTGAGAACCAAACATCTGCCCCAAGAGATTTCAAGTAAGTTTCCATTATATTAATCCAGTATTCAAAATTTCTTCCATCAAATGGTGGAATCCCATTTGGAATGTTGTCTTCCATTTCTCAATAGGATATTCCTTCCAGTGGTTAAACTATACTGAAGGTAACCTGCTCTGATACCAATTGTTGATACTGAGAGGGGGGTGAATCATTATCAAGTACAATTTAAAAAAAAATTCATCTTATACTTAAACCATTCAATTATATCTAATGAGAAATGAACAATAGTATAAGAGTTACACCAATACACCACAATACACCATGCACAATATATGAGAAATAATCAATAGTTATTGTTCAAGGGAAGTAATGGCTTCCAAATGTAAAGGGAGGGATAAAACTCCAAGAGGAAGATACAATCCTCCAATATCAAGATATTTTTGAACTCTCCATCCTTTCCCCTTCCTTCCACCCAAGAATATATGAGAGATAATAAAACTTTACATTAAATCATCTCCATCAACCAACCATCACATAAAACCTGATAATGCTTCCTGAGACTTCTTCAATTTATGAAATTATTCAATTCTTGGAATACTCTGATCATGTAGATAATATTACTCAATGTATTCTTTGAAACTTCTCCAATTTTCACTCCTTGAATCCTCCCCAAAAAGAATTTATAGAGAGAATGGTAGACCTTGTTCAATTTTGGTTTATTCAAGAGACCGAACTTGTACAGAATTCCCCGTGCTCAATATTTAACATCACATTAGGAAACTCTCACACAAGAAACAAAATTCTATATTATTTCCAATGCAATTTGTCCCACTTCATTTCAATTCTCTATGAATAAGTTATGACTGTTGTACCCGAAACACCGATTTATTAACTAGCTTCAGGACTAGTCAAAAACCCTATCTTCCACAGAGTGTATCTCCATAATTATAGAGAATAAAGAGCTGAAATGTTTACCATAGGTACCTTGCTATGTCTTCTCAATACCATAGCAATTTTACCATATGAATTGTTCAATAAAAAAATTTATAGTGAAAATGGTAACATGATCTGAAAATAACATACCTTAGAACACATCACCAAAAGACTTCATCCTCCCTTGAAATTCGACCTTCTTTACTTCTGATTTCCTCTGAAATTCGACTTGTGTATAAAATGAATGTATAATGATATGTATTTATACCATTTATGTCACTTCCTTTTAACATTAGGGCCGACCTGACACTTTCTTATTTTGTAATTTTTTTCTTTAATTATCTTCAGGGCCTACATGTACTTCCTTCTTCAATTCACTTTGTCATATTCAAAAATTCATTTCTCCTCAACCATGAGTATCCACGGGATGTGCCACATACCACTGGAAACAATGTGATGTATACTATCCATCCATGGGTGTTTTATATGAATGTTCATTTTCCTTCATATGCAAATACATTTATCAATCTTGTGGTCCAAAACCAATGACTAGGGTTGACATAAATGACAACAACCAATCTTCCAACAAACACCAGTTGAATACATAGTTGACCTCCTGTCCACTACCACTTGATCTCGTATATACCTCCTCTTATTTGATCTTAAAATTTCTCGGTCGACTACTTCGACCTATGACTTTCCAGTCGATCACTTCGACCTTGACTTAACCATCAACTTGACTCCAATCATCGATCGATTCATTTTGTAGTTGATCCACCTCGACTAGACTGTTGGATCACTATTCTTTCACTGTAAATAATATAAAAACCCATTCCTTCTTCCACTTATATGAACATTTGGGGGTTCCTAAGTACCACTTTGGCCCCTTGAGGTGTTGGTGATTTTGTGAGCTTCAGGATTTTTTATCATACCCATATGTGTTGTTCTGTCTAATGATGGTTCTACCCAAGATTATTAGCATATTTGTCTTTCCTAGGTTCTATGGAGAACTCAACAAACCCTAAAAAGCCTATGTCAAATTTTACTTTTTGGGTACCACATGATCTTTTGCACTGTCTGATTCTACTTTAGTATGAAAAATGTTGCCTTTTCTTATCACTTTTGTTTCTCATTTAAGTCTCTCAAAGTTTTCTTGAGCATGCAAAAACCCATAACTAGAAAGGATAACTATAAAGACTTTTCCACCGACCCGCTTAAGAAATTTGGCATTGGAAAAGATTAAGCATGAAAATAAATCACTCGAGAGAATCAAGGTAGTCGAGCATCGATCTTCGTCGATATCGGAAACCTAGAGTTTTATTTCGCGACGAGATTCACCAAGGATATCGTCGATGATTGATACCTTCAACATTGGAAAAAGGCTGAAAGAGTAAGCCCTTATGAAGGAAGAAAATAAGCATCGATAGCCGATTCCTGAAACTCTCGGCATCGACGAGTTTTGAGAAGGAAGGTGCATAAAAGGGCATGACAGGTTTATTTCCCCCTCTGACCGCCGACCCCGATACTTTCGGCATCGAAAGTACTGGGTTTATTTTGACACATTCATCTTGTTGAAAACCACGACTCTGATTTGGGTTACACGGTCCAACCATCCCACCCACCTATAACGTACAATTTACAAATCAGTTAAACATATGATCGAGTTTTCTCTTGAGTCATTAGCACTTCCCGAGGCCCAAGTCGCACCCCGAGTCAGTTTTTTGATGTCAACTCCGTACAATGAAACCAATCAGCATTGAAGGTTCGAAACAAGAGGTTTCCAACGAAACATTCACCATGCATCGCCGATTCCCGACCTGCCCACTCAGAAAGCGACACGATGGGATGTTTTAATGCTAGATATGATGTATTTAAAGCGCTAATCAATTCCAAAATCTCTCATTAGATTCTAATTCATGCGTGAATCAAAAGAACCGTTTGAACCTGCATATACAACACATCACCCTCCGTGCCTCCTCCATTAAACTATGATGAATTAAACTATAGAGATTTGACAGTAGATTTATTTGAGTTTCACTCATCACCCAGATTAATTAGTTGATACGACTGGTAATATCTTCCCATAAAATTATTTTGAGACATTTTAAACAAGACTATTCTACGCACATAGAAGTTCAAGTCAGACAAAGGAGAGAGGTGAGAAATTTAGAAGAAGTCTCTGAGATTTCGTGATTATTAAACCACAGATTTTAGCAAGCGCTACAGGTATGCGCTAATCTGCATTTTGTTTTGTGTTTTACCTCATATATACATTATGATCTAATATTTATTTGAATACTAGCCCTAAAGGATCGTTTCATTTGCAGGAACAATGCTTCCGAGAAAACCAACCACTAGGAAATCTGCAAGAGCGTCGAAGCTAAAGGAACCAGAGGTGGGAGAAGGTTCTTCCCTAGTGGTCACGAAACAATTTGAATTTGCTCCAAATCCGGTTCTCGTCAGCAAGACATGCACCAAGAAGGTTTTCATTCATCCCTCGACCTTTGGAGACATGGAGGCAAGCATAGGGACCAAAATATTACTCCCACACTGGGGAGAACTTTTCCATAAAATCAAGCGGGAAGAATTCCCTGAATATACCCTGCACAGTGATCCCGATATAATAATACTCGACGATGAAGTCATATCGAACGTTCAAAAGGAATATTTGCACATGGTAGCTAGAAGAACTCTAGTATTATCCTGCATAGAACTCTTGAAGTGGATTATATATCACACTGACACACAAATATGTTTTTTTAATAACAACAATGGCGAGTGTGTTGAGGTTTTCCTTCTAGTGGAGGTTCAAAATTACTACAAGCTTGAAGATATGGACGAGCGGCTGAACACCAATTTTGTTATAAGATTCTATGAGAAACACAACACCAGCAAGGTGATGGCTTCATGGTGGAGAGACGATAAAAATTTCACCAATCGGACCTCTAGTTGATACCCGACAACCAACTTAAGGGAGTCTTAAATCTATCTAATAATCCTCCTCTGTCAGTTGCATGGGGAGAAATATTTCTCTAGGTTTTCAGATGCTTGGATGCCTCCAGCTTATACTGTATCCATTTCTGGAATAAGTTTTAACTGGGGTGCCATCATCTCCAAACAACTGAGCACTTGAATACGCTAGGCTCAAATGACGAAAGAGGGAGAAACCTCGTCCTTCTACATGAATTATTATTTATTGGACGTCATTTGTGCTAGAAATTCCCTTGCTAGAATGAACCTGAGCTGGCACACCTCAAAACTCCCAGTCCATGTATATTTTGGCATCTTGTGGGAGAATAGGTACAAGAAATCCTACTCTCTCATCTGCAATCTATTTATCACACGTATTCATTTTTTCTTGTTCAAGAAAGAGTGCCCAAGGTTGTTGAATGCAACCAAAAAGATTATATCAAAAGTCAGCCACTGGTATCTGGATGAGCACAATACCTACATTAGGGTTTTCAGAGCCACCGGTGCACCACACATGTTACCTATGTATGTCCCTGATCGACTAGTAGTAGGGGAAATCTGTTATTATACCATCCTGCAAGGTTACAATGCTACTTTGGTAAAAGATAAGAAGCGAGAATTCATACCTTATGGATTTCACATAGGTTTCTACAAGGTAAAAGACATCGCGCAAGACAAGAAAGAAGGGTTAAGCCAATTGAAGTTTCAATTCCAGACTGGTCATTTTCGCAACAACGACCCAAAAGGTCTAGTCCTGAAGCACGCATCATAAGTATCGTCCTACTGGCCATACGCCCATGACAGGTTTGAAGATGAGATCTTCACCAAAAATGCTCAAAATTGGGATGAGTTAATGGCGAGGATGGTTGACCCTAAGGAGACCAGGTTCAAGTCCATGAGCCTAGATGAGCAATAAAAAGTCTCGGAACAGTCAGCTCAAGGGATCCTCAGGGCTAGAGAAGAAAGGATACTACCCGAAGCAGCCGATGCCCCTTTAATAACCCAAGCACGAGGCAGATATATCCACTTGGTACATGATGCATGGGAAAGGGGACTTCTCATGTTAGAATGGGCACACCAGGTGTTTGATTAGTTACAAGCTGACCTAGACCTATTAGAAACGATAGGATCACCTGTCGATAACCCAGAGAGAATCTAGGTGGGCACAGGAGGTCCCAAATTTATAGATGTTGATCAAGATGCTAGGTCCAATGACCTTGAACTCACAATGTCACTAGCTGGATTGACGAAAGGTGTGGTGACTCAACTAGAAACGGTCTAGGTATCAGTAGAAATAGGTGCGCCCAATCCATTGAATGAGTTGGTAAATATTTATGATGATGATGAGAGACCAGAGGTATCTCTTGGGACCCCTGTGCATATCAAAGAAGAAAAGGAACTAGAGAAGACATATTCTCTTGTTCCCAAATTCCAAACACAGGAGGTCCCATAGAAAGAAAAAGAAGATGAGACTGGCCTCGACACATAAAAGTTTGATGCACCAAAGGCCCAAGCAGACGATCCGAAGGACAAGTCAGAACCAGATGAACCAAAGGAAGGATCCCAGCAAAAGAAAATTGACGTTTCAATAGCCGATGAACAAGTAAGTATCGAGTCTACCACCAATGCCTATGTTTCGCTTGATACTCAGATATCCGACAAGAAATAGACAGAGGTCGGGCCTTTAGAGCGCAATGAGAAAGTTCAAGAACCTAATATTGAACAAATATACACCACCAAAAGTCTGGGAAATACACTCGCATGGGGTGATCAACAGATTCTTGAACCTATGGATGAGGTAGCAGACATATATGTGATTGCCTATGATCAAAAGAGGAAAGATAGCGTCCAATGAACCACCAAGAAAAGGAGGATTGCATTGGATCGCTCCATCATTACCACTACATAGAAATATTTGATAAACACATAAAACACCAGAACATCTGAACTTATCGGCGTAGGGAGAGAGATCTTGGATGCCACCCTAAACTGGGAAAAAAAATTAAAAGGTGTTGGTCGTCGCCCTATAAGAACTAGAACACTGGCACCATTTGGCTAAGTATTATTAGGACACCACACAGGCCACTGTATATTTAAGGAGCGAGTTCCAGGACACCTATAGAAATTTCACAAACAAGAGACACTTATTTACCGCAAGAATAGTTGAACTCCAGGAGGATACTCGCATGGCTCTCGCAATGTGCAAAGATATGGAGCGATGGTACGAGAAGGCAAAGCAAGCCACGAAAATAATCAACTACATTGGTGCAATCTAGCAAGGTCGAGATAAATAAGGACACGACATCCAAGTGTTGAGAGAAAATAGTCTTGAACACATGAAAAGATTAGCCGAGTATTGGGCCAAAATGTCTCAGGAACCACATCAATAAATTCAAGGGAAATGGGCCAAGTGCGAGAGACACTAGGTTAAGATCAATTGAGTGATGAAAGATATCTGACTGTCTGATTTTGGCACACCTAAATATTTCATCGACTTGCGCGACATAGTCAAATCGCATGCCAAGAAAGATTCTTCATCGGCCGAAAGACTAGCAAAGATGACCAACACAGCGTTAGGATAAGTACAACAATTTATGGAATTTTGATCAGTGCTCGGGCTGTGATTCAGTAGTTAAGTGCTAGTATCGTCAAGTATCAGGTGCATGTGGTGGAGATCAGAGAATTTCACGCACTCCCGATGGAAGAACACAGATTTCCATATGCCCAAACCTGCAAGGAGTTGTTCATCAGTTGGTCGGAGTATGAGAAAGGTCACCCTTTCAAAGGGATATCCCGAGATGACTATTGGAAAAGTGTTATAAGAGAATGCCACATGGTGAACTTTGTTTACTTATCTACACTTAGCCATTATTTTCAGTTGAATTTTATGTTATAAATAAGAACATCGACCAATTAGTAAAGGTCGATGGTGTTGAGACCACATATTGTACCCTTTTACTCATACTTTTTGCCATTGTTATACCCTTCATCACCTATATTTAGACCCATATTATCACTTCATCTGATCACCTCAAGGTATACAACGTCCTTTCTCATCACTATATGTTTAATTTGTTTTGCATAATACTTTACATTACTTTTGAACCTAACCATTGATTAGAAGTGCAGAAGTGTCCATATTTGCAGAATAGTATTTCAGACCGATGCTGAAACACAGAACCGTCCAAGTTGATGCTGAAACACGGAAGCTGCTACATAGTTCGAGGAAGCACATGCTGAAACACGGAGCTGCTACACAGTCCGAGGACGCATATGCCGAAACACGAAGCAGCTACATGGTTCGAGAAGGCAGATGCTGAATCACGGAGCTGTCACTCCATTCAGATATGCAGATGCTGAGACAC
>ML779578.1:428006-447386 GCA_009831015.1 Picea engelmannii | reverse complement strand
TTTCTTTACTACAACACTAAGTGCTTTTGGAATTGAGCATATATAGTGCGCAGCTATCTTTGAAACAAAAGACTTCCCTTGGTTGATAATTTATGTTTCACTTGGTTGTTTGAAATTAATTAAGCAATTATAGTGACCAACAGATGGTTGTTGAAAGAAACTCTTTTTTTGGTTTGTTAAGAACTATTTCCGAGCTAGATTTAATTAAGAAGTCCTTCTGGACCAGAGAAAAAGTTATATTTTCCCCAAACACGTGTGTGATTGGACGTGGAGAATAACTGTTTCCTATCTTGTTTCATGAATGGATGTTATAATCAGTAAGAGCAATTAAATATGTTGTCAAGTTATTTGGGGCAATGTTTTGTTGTTCTTTTCTTTATGATGAAGATGAATCATTGTGTTATTATGTGATGGATGATTAGTGTAGGTGAATTATTTTGCTTGCCATTATCTTATCATATATGTGTTTTCTTTATGATAATTAGTATCTTAGACAGTAATTGGATGCTCACACATTTAACGTATTAGTACTAGGCCTGTGGTATAGAGTTGTCTTCTCCATGCTTGAGTAGCGCATTATCCCAAGATTAGCCTCTTCTCCAGTATTTTAGAACAATTTCCTATTTTGTTGCCATGTTGGTTTATACTAGATTACAATATTATATCGGTCCCACCTAAGAGAAAATACAAAAAATAAAAAGAGAAAGTTCAAACTAAAGGAGACACCTTCGCAAGAAAATGTAAATCCCATTGATTAATTGGACGGATCGCAAGATCTAGAGAACCATTATACCATTAAACGTTGTAGAGTCTACTTGGGCCTTGGTGGCAGGTTTGGTTCCTACTGTTGAATTTAATGGATCTAGGACCCATCAATTGAATTGGTGCTAGAAGGAGGGGCAAATAATGAATGGTCGAATACATATTTCACGTACTATTTCAAACATCCTATAGATTCAAAACAGACCACATGCATGGCTAGGCATTCCCAAGACAACCCACACACGTTGAGTACTCCTGAAATGAGTAACTCATCACTGCCCGAGGAATAACCTTTTCACCCTCACATACCTTACGCTCTTCCTCACGAGGAATTAAATCAATTTAGAAGGATCACAAGAGCATACACCCAACAGATCGGTGTGTTGTCCTTAGCTTCGATACTTCCTCGAAGAAAAAAACAAAGAAGACTAGTGGTTAATACTCCTGATGAGGTTTTCATGTAAATAGTAGAAGACCTAATAGATTTTGAAATCACCGAGATCCAATATCCTCTTGATCTGATACCCAAAACACCAATCGGTGACGTCTTTGAACCAGACGATTTTTCAGAAGAGGAAGAGTTTAAATCAGAATCTAAAGATACGAAGGATAACAATGACCATAATAAAGAAAGGGGAAACCCACCACTAAATAATCAATCCTTATTGGCCAGAGATACTTTGGCCCTCCCAGGACCAGTCCATAACCTTCCCTGACATGCAGAGAAGTTACTTCCTAAGTTCGACCCAGAAACCTCAGGATTGCCTGAAGATCATATCAAGAAACTTATACTAGCAATCAGACTTATGAATGTCCAGCATGAATAAATAGTTTGCAGGTTTTTCCCATACACTTTTGAGAACTCAACCCCCACATAGTATTTTAAGCTACCTATAGAATCCATAACTAGCTGGACAAAGCTCCAAAAATATTTTTTAGATAAATTTGCCAAAGAAACCACTACATGAGATCTAATGGTTGAATTGTTCACAACCACTATGAGTTCAAAAGAGAAGGTTAAAGATTTCAATCAAAGATTCACAACCATCTTAAACAAATTCCAGCCCGAAGCCAAACCAACTCAACAGTTGCAAGTCAAAGTATATTCTAATGCTCTCCCAACTTCTATTTCCATGTTTGTGAAGAGGGCTGCCAAACAAAACTTAGCTAAGAATTTTGAAGAAGCTAAAATGATAGACTTCCATATGAAATGGTGTAAAGAAGGCCAGGTCCCTTTAATTAAGAAAGAATTTCAACGTCCTCCCAGGAAGGGACTCCTTCTGACTAGACTGCCAAGGAAACAAGCAAAACAGACTCCCGACAAGGGTAATGGAGACATAGAAGATCTATAACGCATGGTTGATAAATTATCAAACGAGATCATACACATGAAGAGAAACATAGGGGAAGGAATCCAGAGCCAAAGGCCCTATAAGCATTTATTTAAAAGGAACCCACCATTCAAAGAAATTGAACCTTCCCCAACTAACTTGAATATCGATATGGGGAATGTTGCATTTGATTCTTTCTATACTTATCACAAGGAAACCCACTCTAAAAGGGACTACCCTCAATGGGTGCATGTCATGAATTTGATGGTCAACCAGGTTTTAGATGAGGTTTCCCTAACCAAAAAACCAAGAAGTTTGGTTATGAATGTTGTTGTCTAGGAAGAGATTGACCCACCAGAAGATACAACCATGTTGATATGGAATACTAACCAAATTATGCCTTCCGATGACCTATTTCAGGTTCAATAACATCTCATAGAGGTCTCGGTTGTGAAAACTAGAAGTAAAGGTTCTCCTATATCAAAGGATCCTACTACCACTCAAACGTCAGGGGAATGTCAACTCTCAATCACCCAAAATCACCCTTTCCTCCCTATAAGAACCCTATTAGCATCCATACCCAAGAATTGCAAAAAATGGAGCATAACGTAGTTGAAGATATGAAGAATTTGAAGGCTAATATATTGGTTATGTACATATGTAGAATCCCTCAACAAAAGGATTTCCTACTACAAGCATTGAAATCAGTAGAAAACCCTATGACAAGAAATGAGCAACAAAGAAATCTAGATTCCACGGATCTAGTAAATAAACCAACTGTGAATACCTTCTCGGAAGATAATAAGGCAAAACCTTTTGTCCCACTGTTCCTCTTAACATTTGAAGTCTTCAATAGGAACCTACACAATTGTTTGGTAGATTCAGGAGAATCTTCCAAAGTTATGCCCTTGTCTATTTGCAAAAAATTAAATGTCGTTCCTCTCAAGAGCCATAAACATGTAATACAACTAGATAGAACCCATGTCAAAGTCATGGGGGAACTCAAATATGTAATGATTAGGATAGCGACACATCCTAAGTTTGTGTAAGTGATTGACATCATTGTGGTAGACATCTCATAGGCCTATGGGTTATTACTAAGTCAAGATTGGTATGAGAAGTTAAACGGGTACTTTAGTACAGACTGGGCACACCTTTGGATACCACTGAAGGGATACAAGAATATGATCAGAATCGATAGGGAGAGATACCTGAAAAATATAGTCATTGATCTAGAAACCCTGAACGAACCCTCATCCATAGATTTCCCCATGCTAGGCAATTATTCTTGTGATTCCTATTTCAGGAACTTCTCCCCTCTTCCATCTGATGTCCCTCTCACTCAGAACTCTGAAATGGTTTTTCAAGAGAAATCACCAATACCAATAGAGGAAACCCTCTTCTGTCAAGAACCTTTGCTAGAAATCATCGAAAAAAATATAGGAGGGTAAGAAAGTAATAAGAAGGAAGAAACGATTAACTTTCGCTCACAAATTTGGACGATATACTTTGATGGATTTGAATCACAAGAAGGATGAGGGGTAGGGTGCATCCTCATTGATCCAAAAGGTAAATGACATTTCCTACCCTGTAGACTAGAATTTGAATGTACAAATAACACCACTGAGTATGAAGCTCTAATACAAGGGTTAAAGAAAGCCATAGACTTAAACATCAAAGAATTAAAGGT
Source organism: Picea engelmannii (assembly GCA_009831015.1). Taxonomy (NCBI): domain Eukaryota; kingdom Viridiplantae; phylum Streptophyta; class Pinopsida; order Pinales; family Pinaceae; genus Picea; species Picea engelmannii. Next base: position 443,603 of record ML779578.1, on the reverse strand, counting down.
TTTCAGAGACTCGGAGATTATCGTTAGACAAGTAAGGAATATTATACATTGCAATTCCCCACACCTAAATAATTATCAACATGAAGTGAATAGGTTAATAGAGAATTTTGAAACTTTAAATATCACCGTGATCCCCAAAGAAAAGAATATCCTTGTTGATTCCCTAGCCACAGCTTCTTTGAGGCTATCACCTCTAGAATATTATGAAGCTTCCCGGTTCACTGTGGAACTACTCTAAAACCATCAGTGCCCAACAATATTTCTAATTCGAAATTATTTGAAGGGGATGAACAGATCATAAAATTTCTAACTAACCAAGAAAATTTCAAAGACTTAGCTATTGACAATGAAGTATTCTAGGAACAATCAATAGGAAATTGATCCTCAGACAGGTCAACCTATTGACAAATCAAAGTCTCACACAATCTTGAAAGGGATAGATAACTTGGATAATATTTTTGACCTGAAGGAATGTTTTAAGGGGCTTAAAAATGAAAAGACTGGTAGCTCCTATCCCCTGCATGAAACTATAAATCTTGGAACCCCAGAAAACCCAAAGAATGTGAATCTTGGCATGACTATATCTAAGGAGGAAAGGAAGGCTTATCTCAAATTTTTCATACAATATCAAGATGTATTTGCATGGTCCTATCGAGATCTGAAAACTTATGATACTTGCATCATTCAACACACTATCCCATTAAGACCCGAAGTGAAACCCTTCCAACAGAACTTCCGAAAGTATCACCCATCCCTAGAACCTCTCATGTATCAGGAATTGAAGAAACGTTTAGATTCCAAAATCATCTTCTAGGTTAGGCATTCCGCGTGGGTAGAAAATCTTATTCTTGTGAGGAAAATATATGGAGAAATACGCTTATGCGTAGATTTTAGGAACCTCAACAGAGCTTCAGAGAAGGATAATTACCCAGTCCCACCAATGGAGAAACTCCTGCAGACTATGTCTGGCTCGAAGAGTTTGGACGGTTTCTTAGGTTACAACCAAGTCCTAGTTTCGGAGGAAGATCGTTTGAAAACTACTTTCTGAACCAAGTGGGGAACCGTTGCTTAGAAACACATGCCTTTTGGGTTAATAAATGCAGGGGTGACCTTCCAAAGGGCCATGGATGTAGAATTTTCAGGGACTAATCAACAAGTGTATGGTAGTGTATCTGGTTGACATAATCGTGCATTCAAAGAACATAGAAGTGCACATCCAACACTTAACTCAAATTTCCGAAAGGTGTAGGAAATACAGTACATCCTTAAATCCTAAGAAAACTATTTTTGGCGTCAAGGAAGGTAAGATGCTAGGCCACATTATATCTCAAGAAGGCAGTCACATAGACCTAGAAATGATTAAGGCCATAGCTCAACTCCTCTTACCTCACAACAAGAAATCTATGCAGTCTTTTTTCAGACAAATCAATTTCGTAAGGAAATTTACTCTTGATTTCACAGAAACTATCAAACCCTTACAAAAGATGATTTGTAAATATGTCGAATTTAATTGGGATGATGAACGAAAGGATGCTTTCATCAACATAAAAAATTCTATATCTCAAGCCCCCATGTTACGAAGCCTCGATTTCAATAGAGATTTCTTCCTCTATACTTTCACCTCGAACCAATCGTTAGCTGTGGTATTGACTCAGAAGGATGATGATAACAATGAGGCCTCAATTTCATTCATCGTTAGTTGCGGTATTGACTCAGAAGGATGATGATAACAATGAGGACCTGGTGTCATTCATGAGTACTAACCTCCAAGGAGCCGAAATAAATTATCCCGATGTAGACAAACAGGCTTATGCAGTTTATAAAGAAGTAAAACACTTTAGGTATTACATCCTCAAGAACCATACCAATGTAATCATACCTCATCTTGCATTCCACTCCTTGTTAACCCAACAGGAGATGGGGGAAAGAAGAGGGAACTGAATGGCAGTAGTTCAAGAATTTGATATAGATATAAACCTGTCAAACTAATTAAAGGGAAAGGGTTATGCAAACTCGCAGTCGAAGCCTAGGACCAAGTAAATGAAGATTTCAGGTGGGAGACTAAAATATCATGTTGGTGTGACAAAGTTTCATACATCTTCCCAGGACAAGAGTCTTGGTATGAGAAGATAACTTATCTCCTACACCATGGGACTTATCCAGAAAATCTAAATCCTATGGAAAGGAGAGCTCTCAGGTTAAGATCTGCATGATATTGCCTCATAAATTCGGTACTCTTCCAGGTTAATTATGATGGGGTACTATTAAGATGTCTCGAACGTGAAGATGAAGACAAATTTCTAAAGGAACTCCATGATGGCCCTGTCAGTGGAAATTTTGCAGGAAACACCACCACTCATAAGATACTGAGATCTAGTTATTATTGGCCCACCTTGTTCAAAGACGCTCACACTTACACTAGAAACTGCAAAACCTATCAAATAAGCATGGAGAGAAGTAGTCCCACTCCAACCGGTGACTGTCTCCAGGAATTTTGAGAAATGGGGGTTATATATAATAGGAAAAATTACACCTAGTTCTTCAAAACAACACAAGTACATTCTTAATGCCACCGATTATTTCACGAAATGGGCAGAGGCCATCCCTCTAACCCATGTAAATGAGAAGGTGGTAATCCAATTCATAGAACAACAATTGATCACAAGGTTTGGTGTCCCTTGTATACTAGTTTTTGATAATGCAACTTATTTTTCTTCCACCCTATTGACAAATTTTTCTCTGGACAAAGGAATCATAATTAGGTATTCTACAAATTATTATCCACAGGGAAACAAGGTGGAAGAATCAACTAATAAGAACCTAGTGAGAATATTAAAGAATACAGTTGCAGACAACTAAAGGAATTGGCATAATCTACTCCATAGTGCTCTATGGGCCGATAGGGTCACACCCAAGGAAGCTATAGGAAATTCCCCGTACTTTCTGGTTTACAGGTAGGAAGCCATTCTCTCGAATGGTATTTATATTCCATCCCTTCAACTAGCCCAAGATTCTAAAGGACAACCTTCATTAGTCATACAACAAAGAATTTACACTCTGATCATGCTAGAGGAAGAAAGGGAAAAGGATAAATAAAGGTTCATGGCCCACCAACTGATCGTTAAAAGATGGTTTGACAATCATAAGGCTCAAGAGAAGAATTTTGAAGTAGGGGAATGGTCCTAAAATGGGACAGAGAAAATGAGACTAAAGGCAAACACTCTAAGTTTCAGAATCTATGGCTTGGACCTTTCCACGTGGCTGAGAAGATTGGGGCAGGTACTTATCAGTTATAGAATCTAAGGGGGGAACTTGACGCCTTCCCCATAAACGAACAAGCCCTAAAACAATATTTCCATTAAAAAAAATAAAAAATATTTTTGAGTTTTATTTTTTGTGTGCATATTTCATGAGTTGTTTCAACTAGGTTGACTATGGATTACTTTTATTTTTTATTTTCTATTATTGTTTTGATTTTCACACTTTTGAAGGTTTTGTTTAGAATGACAATGGTTGACCTCAAATCATGTAACATAGTGAACTTTGTTCCTAACTCATTGCTCACATACAACACAAGAAGCATTGAGGAACCTGCGGTTGCTTTGAAGAGTCCTCTATGTAACCCACATAGATGAAAAACTCTGGAGAAATGTAGAAAGGTCTACTTGGTGGTCTGGTGAAACATTAATGATAAGTGGGAAAGCTGAAAAGGACTACATGAACCCCGAAGATAGAGCTAGCAAAGGATTCACCTTAAACCATATCACTTTGCAAATTAAACAGACGTCATCCTCTCCCACTCACTCAAGGAATTCTACCGAAATCAACGTTAACAATACCAAATGAGTGAATAGTGGGATAAGGTATGCAAATATCTCTTCTAGGGCTATGGATGCTCGTTGGTAGTGGATCAAGGTATGTGATGTCGGGGTGACTCTATCGGTTCTATGAACCCTCGATGGCAGCAGAGAAACACCATAGAAAGTGATTAAAGGTAATTAAAGGCTTCATGTCAGTAAATACTTTACTAAGACTTTGTCAAATTTTACTTTTTGGGTACCACTTGATCTTTTGCACTGTCTAATTCTACTTCAGTATAAAAAATGTTGCCTTTGCTTATCACTTTTGTTTCTCATTTAAGTCTTTCAAATTTTGCTTGAGCATGCGAAAACACAAAACTAAAAAGGATAAAATTTAATTAAAGAATCGACAGTCAAGACTTTTCCCCCGACGCGCTTAAGAAATTTGGCATCGGTAAATATTAAGCATGAAAGGAAATCACTCAAGAGAATCAAGGTAGACGAGTGTCGATCTTCATCGGCATTGGCATATGGTATTTTTATTTTGTGACAATATTCACCAAGGATATCGTCGATGAACGATCCCTTCAGGATCGGAAAAAGGTTGAAGAAGTAAGCCCTTACGAAGGAATAAAATAAGAACTGATAGTCGATTCTCAAAACTCTCGGCATCTGCAAGTTTTGAGAAGGAAGGTACGTAAAAGGGCATGATAGTTTTATTTCCCCCTTCAACCGCCGACCCCCATACTTTCGACATTGCAGTCCTGGGTTTATTTTGACACACGCATCTTGTTGAAAACCCCAACTCCAATTTGGGTTACACGATCCAACCATCCCCCCCACCTATCACGTGTCATTTCCAAATCGGTTAAACATATGATCAAGTTTTCTCTTTATTCATTAGGACTTCTCGAGGCCTGAGTCACACCCCGAGTCAGTTTTTCCACGTCATCTCTATACGATGAAACCAATCGACATCAGAGGTTCTAAACAGGAGGCTTCCAATGAAATGTTCATCATGCATCGTCGATCCCCAACTTGCCCACTAGGAAAGAGACACGATGGGACATTTTAATGCTAGATACTACGCATTTAAAGAGCTAATTAATTCCAAAATCTCGGATTAGTTTCTAATTTGTGTGAAAATCAAAAGCATTGTTTGAACTTGCAGATACAACACATCACCCTCCGCTCCTCCACCATCAACCCACGATGAATTAAATTGTAGAGATTTGGTGGCAGATTTATTTGAATTTCATTCATCACCCAGATTAATTGGTTGATACGACTAGTAATATCTTCCCATCAAATTATTTTGAGCCATTGTAAACAAGATTATTCTGCACACAAAGAATTTCAGTTCAGACAGAGGAGTGAGGCGAGCAATCTAGAAAAATTCTCTGAGATCTTGTGAGTATTAAACCATAAAGTTTAGCAAGTGCTACAGGTATGTGCTAATCTGGATTTTTCTCTGTTTTTTACCTCATATATACATTATGAACCAATATTTCTCTTTATACCATCCCTAAAGGATTGTTTCATTTGCAGGAACAATGCCTCCGAGAAAGCCAACCACCAGGAAATCTCCAAGAGCATCGAATCTAGAGGAACTAGAGGTAGGATAAGGTTCTTCCCCAGTAGTCGCGAAACAATTGGAATTTTCTCCAAAGATGGTGCTCATCATCAAGACATCCACCAAGAAGGTTTTCATTCATCCCCCGACCTTCAGAGACATAGAGGCAAGCATAGGGACCAAAACAGTACTCCCCCAATGGGGAGATTTTTTCCATAAAATCAAGCGGAAAGAATTCCTTGGATATACCTTGCACAGTGTTCCTAACATAATAAAACTTGATGATGAAGTCCTCTCAAATGTTCAAAAGGCATATTTTCACATGGTAGCGAGAAGAAATCTAGTAGCCCCTTTCATAAAACTCCTGAAGTGTCTTATAGATCACATTGACACACAAATATGTTTGATTAATGATGACAATGGTGAGTGTCTTAGGGTTTTCCTTCCAATGGAGGTTTAGAATTACTACAATATCAGAGATCCGGAGGAGCGGATGAACACCAATTTTGTTATAAGCTTCTATGAGAAACATGACACCAGTAAGGTGATGGATTTGTGGTGGAGAGAGGATAAATATTTGACCAATCATACCTTCGGTTGGTACCCGACGATCAACTTAAGGGATTTGTATATCTATCTAATGATCCTCCTCTGTTGGTTGCATGGGGAGAAATATTTCTCCAAGTTTTTAGAGGCTTCAAAGCCTCTAGATTATACTGTATCCATTTCTGGAATAATTTTTAACTAGGGTGCCATCATCTAAAAACAGTTGAGTACTTGCATACGATAGGCTCAAACACTAAAAGAGGGAGACAACCCATCCTTCTACATGGCTTCTTATTTATTGGACTTCATCTATGCTAGAAATTCCTTTGTTGGAATGAACGTGAGATGGCATGCCTCAAAACTCCTGGTCCATGTATATTTCAGAATCTTATGGAAGAACAGGTATAAGAAATCCTACTCTCTCATCTACGATCGATTTATTACACATATTCATTTTTTTTTGTTCAAGAAAGAGTGCCCAAGGCTGTCGAATGTGACCAAAAATATTATATCAAAAGTCTTCCATGGGTACCTGGATGAGCACAATAACTACATCATGGTTTTCAGAGCCACTGGTGCACCACACCTGTTACCTGTGTATGTCCCCGATTGACTAGTAGTAGGGGGAATCTGTTATCAGACCATCCTACAAGGTTACAATGCTACTTTGGTAAAAGATAAGAAGCGAGCATTCATACCTTATGAATTCCACATAGATTTCTACATGGTAAAATACACCAAAGCCAAGAAAGAAGGGTTAAGCCAATTAGATTTCCAATTCTAGACTGGTCATTTTCCCAAGCATGACCCAAAAGGTATGGTCCTAAAGAACGCATCACAAGTATCATCCTGCTGGCCATATGCCCATGACAGGTTTGAAGATGAGATCTTCACTGAAAATGATCAAAACTGGGATGATGTAATGGAGAGGATGGTTGGCCCTAAGGTGGCCAGGTTCAATACCATGAGCCTAGATGAGCAAGCATCAGTCCTGGAACAGTTGGCTCAAGGGATCCTTAGGGGAAAAGAAGAAAGGATAGTGCCTAAAGTAGTTGAAGCCCCCCTGATAAACCAAGCGCGAGGCAAAGATATCCATTTGGTACATAATGTGTGGGAAAGGGGATTTCTCATGTTAGAATGGGAACAATAGGTGTTTTATCAGTTACAAGTTGACCCAAACCTATCAGAAATGACAGGATCACCTGTCGATAACCCAAAGAAAATCTAGGTGGGCACAGATTGTCCTAAATTTGTAGATGTTGATGAAACTTTTAGGTCTGATGAACTTGAACACACAATGTCATCGGTTGGGTCGCCGGTAGGTGTGGCGACTCAACCAGAAATGGTCTGGGTATCAGTAGAAATGGGAGTGCCCAATCCCTTGAGCGTGTTAGTAAATATTTATGATGATGATGAGAGCCCAGAGTTATCTCTCGGGACCCCTGTGCATATCGAAGAAGAAAAGGGATTGGAGAAGACATCTTCTCCTGTTCCTGAAGTCCAAACACAGGAGGTCCCACAGAAATAAAAAGAAGCTGAGACTAGCCTCAACGCGAAAAATCTCGATGCGTCGGAGGCCCAAGAAGACTATCCGAAGGACAAGTCAAAACCAAACGAGCCAAAGGAAGGATTCTCGCAAAAGGAAATTGACATTTCAATGTCCAATGAACAAGTAAGTATCGAGTCTACCCCTGATGCCTCTATTTCACTCGATACTCATATCTCTGACAAGCAACATACAAAGTCCGGGCCTTTGGAGTGCAATGAGTAAGTTCAAGAACCCGATATTGAAAAAATATACACCAATGAAAGTTTAGGAAATACACTCACATGGGGTGATCAACAGATTCCCGAACCTGTGGACAAGGTAGCAGAAATATATGCAATCTCCTACGATCGAAAGAGGAAAGCTATCATCCAATGGACCACCAAGAAAAGGAGGATTATATTGGATCACTCCATCCTTACCACTATAAAGGAAGATTTGATAAACACAGAAAATGCTAGAACATCTAAACTTATCAGCGTAGGGAGAGCAATATCGGACACCACCATAGACAGGGAAAAAAAGGATGAAAAGGAGATAGCCGCCACATTAAAAAAACTGAAACACTTGTGCCATCTGGCTAAGTATTATCAAACACCACGCAGGCCACTATCTATTTAAGGAGTGATTTCTAGGAGACATATAGCAATTTCACGAATGAGTGACACTTATTTACCGCAAGAATAGTTGAACTCCAGAAGGATACTCTCATGGCTCTCACAACGTGCAAAGATATGGATCGATGGTACGAGAAGGTGCAACAAGCCACATAAAGAATCAACTACATTGGTGCAATCTAGAAAGGCCAAGATAAAGAAGGATATGGAAACTGAGTGTTGAGCGAAAGCAGTCTTGAATGCATGAAAAGATCAATCGAGTAATGGCCCAAAATGTCTTAGGAACCACACTGATAAGTTCAAGGGAAATGGGCCAAGTGCAATAGACACTAGGTTAAGATCAATCAGGTGATGAAATATATCAGACTACCTGAGTTTGGTACACCTGATGATTTCATCGACTTGCATGACATAGTCAAATTGCATGACAAGCAAGATTCTTCATGGGCCGAAAGACTAGCAAAGGTGACTAAAACAGCGCCATGACAGGTACAATAAATTCTAGAACATTTGATCGGTGCTTGGGCTATGCTTCAATAGTTAAGTGTTATTCTAGTCAAGTATCAGGTGCATACGGTGGATATATGATAAGTTCACCCATTCCCGATGGAACATCATAGATTTCCATACGCCCAAACCTGCGAGGAGTTGTTCATGAGTTGGTCAGAGTATGAGAAAAGTCACCCTTTCAAAGGGATATCTTGAGATGACTATTGGAAAACTGTTATAAGAGAATGCCACATGGTGAATTTTGTTTACTTATATACACTTAGCCTTTACTTTTAGTTGAATTTTATGTTATAAATAAGAACATCGACCAATTAGTAAAGGTCGATGGTAGCTGCAAGAAAATATTTTTTTGGTTTGTGAAGAATTATTTCCAAGCTATATTTAATTAAGAAGTCCTTCTAGACCAGAGACAAATTTATATTTTCATAAAATGCATGTGTGATTGGATGTGGAGAAGAACTATTTCCTATCTTGTTTCATGAACGAATGTTGTAGTGAGTAAGAGCAATTAAATCTATTGTCAAGTTATCTGGTGCAATGTTTTGTTGTTCTTTTCTTTATGATGAAGATGAATCGTTGTGTTATTATGTGATGGATGATTAATGTAGGTGAATTATTTTTCTTGCCATTATCTTATCGTATATGTGTTTTCTTTCTGATAATTAGTATCTCAGACAGTAATTGGATGCTCACACAGTTAACGTATTAGTACTAGGCATGTGGTATAGAATTGTCGTCTGTATGCTTGAGTAGAGGGTTATCCCAAGCTCAGCCACTTCTCTAGTATTTTAGAACCTTTTCCCATTTTTTTTCCAAGTTGGTTTATACCAGTTTACAATCTTATATTGGTCCCACCTAAGAGAAAATACAAAAAAGAAAAAGAAAAAGCCCAAACTGAAGGAGACACCTTCGCAAGAAAATGTAAATACCATTGAGTAATTTTTCGGATCACAAGATCAGGAGAACCATTCCACCATTAAACGTTGCAGAGTCTAATTGGGCCTCAGTGGCGGGTTGGGTTCCTAATGTTGAATTAAATGGATCTAGGACCCATCAACAGGTTCCACATGTTTGAATCTGAAGGGAAGTATCACAGTACTTGGAGGTTGGGACATTTGATAGACCATTTCCTTAGCTCCTTTGAAGAATGCTCGTCTTCATGAGGACAATTATATCATTGGTGAACATTGTGAGAAATTTATCATAACTATTTATTAGACCTTCTTTGGTCGATATTAGGACTTAACCAACTTGTATTTCCCCTCAAAAGGTTCCTTTCCAACTATTTTAGTACTTTGGACTTAGGACCTAATCCACGTGGGTTGAATTTTTGGGGAAGTAGCTTGTTTGTGTTGATATATTAGGACATATTTAGTAGTGTTCTATATTTCTTTAGTTTCCCTTAGGGAGTATATTTTTAGAGAACTTGAATTTTTTATTTAAGGTGGCATACCAACCACTCCACTCGTCTTGAAGGATCGAAGGTCTTTCATTGGAAAAGGTGGATCCACCTCCGCAAATGCATGGACTGGACTATGCTTGTTCATGTGAGCCAGTTGTTATCGAACTAATCGGTAAGTGTTGAAACAAACAGATCTCCCTAGTTTCAGCCCGAAACTAGAACAAAACAAGACATAATATAAAACTTTCCCTAAGTTTTAATTATCAAGCATACTAACTAACAAGAGATAAATGACATACCTTTTAAATTTCATTTTTCCTCGCTAGTGTCATCCTCACTCCATTCCAAGTCTTATGGGATGTTAAACCTATAAAAAGACACAATCCAACAAAGTGAAATAAACAATGCATACTCAACAAAACCTATGTATGTGATCAAGGAGTCATACAATAAAATAAGGACAATTTTATGGGAAAGAAATATATTGTTGTATTATAAATATGAAAAGGAGAATACAACTAATGCCTTGATGTTGTAAGTTCCATTCCAATAGTTCCTTTCTTGCCACACACTTTTTCTCCCTAGATTCTGATATCAACAATCTATCTTGACAAAGAAAAGCTCAAATCCAACATACAAGCTCCAAAACATCCAAGCTACAATACTCAAGAACTTTCCAGCTAAGCACTAGACAACTCAATCCAAAGACAACTTTCCCCATGAGAATTATTCTCCTTTTATAAGACGAAAAGGATAGGGTGAGGAGGTTAGGATGATCCCATGATATTAGAGACGTGACTTAGATCCAAACCGATCGGAGGCCACCTCACCCTCAAAGCTTCTATTCTATAACTTTCAAGAAATTCCTCTTTTTCCTTACGCAAATCGTCGCACCCTTAACACTGAGTAAAATGTGATGACGTCATAGGCCACTATGGTGAAAAATTCAACGAACCTAGATAATTTCACCCTTAGCACTAAAAAAGCTGTGACAATACCTTTTTATAAGGTTTTTGACAAAGGAAAAGTACAATTCCATCTCTCTGGAAAAATGTATCTTCATTCTTCTTCAGGGATTCAAGACATTGACCCTTCTCAAAGAAAAGGATAGTTTTCCATAATGAATATTCATAGGGGTGACGAAACTAATGTGTAATAGAGAGCCCCCCAAAGTATGCAATTAGAAAAGAGTGATAGCTGAAATAGTTTTTCGAGTGTGTGTTGGGAACGAGGAACACGTTGGTCAGAAACCTGCCAACAAACAAGGAAATACAGTACAATAATATATCATCGCTAAGGTAGGAATTCCCATGCTCAGAATACAAGTTACTCAAAGAATAAATGCCGACATGTAAATATCCATGTCAAGTAAAACAGGTCATGTCCACCTAACATACACTGTGGATCCATGCCATTATGACTCAAATATGAACATAGCCACCAAAAATGCACTATGGATCTATGCATTAAAGACTCAAAATTGAACATAGACATGAGAAATACACTATGGGTCTCTGCAATAGTACAATATGACTATACTCCAACGCAACCTGAATCTGTCAGAAAATATCTAGGGTCTTCATGTCCACCACTCTATAGTACGAATCTAACCATGTGAATACATGTATTGAAGTCGAACATGGTATAAACCACTTGATTACTGATCATTAGTGTATACCGTTAACAAGTGCAAGGGAAATCACCATTAATGTCAATGACTCCCAAGGTACACTAGTACAATTCAATGGGTGCGAATTTGTGAGTTGAAGTTGAACACTTGGTGGAATCTCTTGATCAGGGATCAATAATGAAAACCCACTGTCGAAAGTGAGGAAACATGCCATTGAGGCATTCAAGTTCCAAGGTACCAAATAGTTTCTAAGTCTAATTCCTGGATAATGAGTTGAAGTCGACAGGAAAATCCTCATCACAGGAGGGCCTTAACGTATCCCCCATCAATGACACGAAACAAGTAACATGACTTGAGGTAGATCAGAGTAACCAGTGATTCAATACTGACTCAGGGATGTTCAATGCAATAGAAGGCTTAAGGAATGAAAAAATGGTGGATGCAATAGAAGGATTTACGGGTTGAACTTCTCTTTGAACATATTGACGACATGCCAGATGTCTTGGACACACTGAATCAACAATATATATCACATACCAATTTATAATATTATAAAAGAGTATGATCAAGATACAAGCAAATTTTTCAACCTAGACCCAAGGTGAGTGAAAGGGTGTCATTTTCAAAAGCGAATCTTCCATAGAATACATGTTTAGATACATTTATTTCCCAATTTTCCCCCACCATTTCTGGCAAGTACCTCTTTATTTTTACAGAATCTTGAGGAGGATAACATATGCTTGAACTGTAAGCTCATCCTTCAAATGAGTCCTTCGAAGTATGTTTAATGAACCTTGGGAAGGAGTGGTTAGGTCCCATATGGGCCTTTCGATGTTTGATTTATGAGTCCAAAGAAAGTCAACTCAATGGTTTTTCATATTTATAGAGTTTGAAAAACACTTAAAGAAAACTCCAAAATGTCATTTTTCATAAAGTAGTCTGATGAGACCGAAAAAAATATAAATTACCACTCAACAGAGTTTTTCTTTGAATACCTTAACGAGCATGAAAAGAAAAAGATAACTCGACAATATTTTTGTTGACATGTTTTATAGGAAGAGTGTGTTTTTCATTGATGGCAAGAACAACAATGATGATGGAGAACAAAAAAAAATAAGCTCAGGAGGAGAAGCGAACAGTACGCAGAGATCAAAGCTAGGAAGAAAAAGCATAAGCATGGGGTGAGAAGCCTCAACAGTTGTCTGATCAAGAAATTGATTGTGTTGATCGTCTAATATTACGAACGTCATTAATATGAGTGATTGTGGGCTTGAGGACCATTGGAGGATCGTTATCATCAGATCTGCAAGCCAGATCAAGGACATGGATGAATTGCGGAGAGCGAAAGAAGAATTAAAAAACTCGCTAGTTCTAATCCTTCAATTGGTCTAGATCGTCAGATCTCATAAACCAAAATATCGACGATTGTGGTTGATCTAACAAATGATCATATTAAGTCATATTAATTCATGACCATTGGATGCACAATCAATAGATCAATGACAGGGATAGATTGCGAATATTGAATGGAGAATTAAATATCATGCTATTTCAAATCCCTCAATTAGTCAGGACCGTCAGATCTTATAGCCTTGAAGATCGATGATTGTGGTTGACTAACCAACAGTGCACAACTTCAAATTTTGGATTTTTGGTGACGAGTTAAATCACTCCCAAGTTGTGGTTCTGCAACCTTCCTTGATCGTTGATCTTCTTCGAGTGTCTTCATGACCATTGGATCACTTTGAACTGGAAGGACATGATAAGCTAGAAGAGAAACCCCGAAGATAGATCGAGCCATCAATCTAAGAACATGATCGAAAAACAACACTTGGTTCATGTCAAAAGTTGCAAGGAGGTTATTGTTCCGGGAATCTCACTTTGAAAGAATTGGCAACTTGAAAGTCGAATTACCTGAAGCTCGAAAATCCGAAATGAATAAGGACCATATGTGGAAGGAAAAGATAAGAAAGGGATGAGATCTGAGATCTCGATCACCCGAATTTTCGTCAGTCATCGGATCGAATTAAATGGAAGGATAGGATAAGAAAAGATAGATATCCATTGGATTTAATCCAAAGAAAAGATGCATTATAGATAGATCGAGTCATTGATCTAAGATATTGATCCAACGAACATCATTTGTTTTGGGTCTAAATATGTGAGGAAGTTACGCTACAAAAAAATCTCATTTCAAGAATTTAGTTTGAGATTTGAAATCCCTGAAGCCTCGAGAACCAGAGATCTAAAATACAGTCTCGACCATTGATCGAGAAAGGGGATGCAGAACCGTTTATCTAGTTGAAAGGTCAAATTCCCAAAGTGGAGGTAGAGTCATCGATTGAGAATGACAGGTGTGCGGATCATTAACTATGGAAGATTGGTTTATGGAAGAAAGAAAGGTTTGAGATTTGAAACTCCTGAAGCCCGGATCACGAAATAAATCACATTCATTGATTTAAGGAGGTTGGATCTAATCCATAGATCGTGAAAGAACAAATCTAAATCGTCTTTTCAGGAGCACTGTCAAGATCATGGGATTGACGATCCCATCACATTGCGGGGATTGAAGGTGTGTGAACTTTAAAAATTTAAGGGCGGGCCGCAATTGAAACCACTATTTTTGAGAAAGGGTACATGGTAGCAGGAGACGGATTGCAGGGAGAAAAGTGATTGATCCCAAACCATTCTTTGACGCACCCACAATCGTTCACTTACGCAATGATGTAGCCTGAGGTCACATGCGACAGGGGCTAACAAGAAAGGAGCTCGCGCCAATAATCATGTGGTCATGAGAGACCATCGCCCAAGATCACAACCAATGGTCATATGCAGAGGAACGTTGCTCCAGGTGCTAGTTCACGCATGTAAATTTCACGAGGACCTATGGATAAAAAATCCTTTATGTGTATAATCCAACGACACAGATTAAGTAGACAATATGATCGAAGGTTTTTTGTTTCACTTCTTGGTTTCTTTATCAGTTACGATTTAGTTACACTAACTGAATAATTGTTCTGGGGCATTGGAATCATTTTTCTTGAGTGGTTTGAGATTCCCAACTCAGGCATTGGAGAGTTGGAGTGTAATAGATGATGAGAGAAGGAATAAAGGAAAAATGTCGTGATAGAGGCAGGTTGTTGTTTCTCTGTAAAAACTAGTTGAACTATAAGCAATGAAGCTAACATCATGAGCTGAGGGAGAAAATGCAGAGATGAAGAACATAAGTTGGACTGAGCAGAAATGGTGAAAACATCAGACTATACGAGAACTTAAGCGCAAGAAGATGCAAGTAGGAACACACTGATGTAGGCATAGCAGAACAGAATTGCATAATAGAGAAGAAGAAGTAAGCATTGAAATGTCTGTATTGTTGTAAGGTCTTATTCAAGTAAATATTTATAATCAGGGTGATAGGGTGGTGCTAGGGAGGACTTTTTTCCTTAGAGTTTCAAGTGCGTGCTTGAACATAAGGAGTTGTAGCTTCCATCTAGTTCAATCTAGAAAAACTAGGGTGGTAGGGTGGTGCAAGGGAGAACCATTGTTCTTTGTTATACAGGTTGGTGCCTGTGTGACTGGAAGATGGTGCTTCCATCCAATTGGTGATGGAACACTCAGGATTTGGTGCTTCCTTATAGTGGGTGATAGAGAAACCAGAGAGTTGGTTCTCTAAAAACGTTGCATATTGTTAAAGAAGAGGTTGTAGCCTCATTTTGAGTTGGTGCTCAAGGATTGATGATGTACAGAACATAAAAGACTTCCTATCATTCTAAGAAGAAGAGGTTTTCTCCCTTTATGGGTTTACTCATGAATATTTGTCTCTGTGTATACCATAAGTGTGATTGATGTCTATTATTTCTGATTTTCATGTCTTGCATAATCTTGATGATCACTTGGAGAAGATTAATAATATTTCAATAGGAATAAAATTGTTTAATCACAGTAACAACTGATTCACCCCCCCCCCCACTCT
>ML779578.1:391263-427969 GCA_009831015.1 Picea engelmannii | reverse complement strand
GGGTTCCTTTTATCTAAGGGTAGATCCTAGAGCGTAAACATGACTAGCCATGAAGGAACTTCAACCAATAAGGCCCCCCTATTAAATGGAACAAACTTTGCCTTATGGAAAATTAGGATCAGAACATACATAATGGATTTAGGTGTAGATGTCTGAGATGTGGTAGAGACTAGTTATGTAAAGCCAATTGTACTAGCTTCTAAATATGATAAGTAAGAATTTAGCTTCAATGCAAAGGAAATGAATGATATCTTGAGTGGGATTGTTGAAGTTGAATTTGTAAAAGTAATGAAACTTGATTCTTCCAAAGAGATGTGGGATAAACTCATTATCAGTTATGAAGGAAATGAGAAAGTAAAGGATGCCAAGCTTCAAACCTACAGATTACAGTTTGAACAGCTAAATATGAAAGAGGATGAAACATTTGGGAAGTACTTTCTGAGAGTTGAATAACTAGTAAATGCAATGAAAACACTTGGTGAAAAAATTGAGGAAACCTCTTTAGTTCAAAATTTTTTGAGATCTCTACAAGATATGTTCAACCCAAAGGTCTCTGTTATAGAAGAACTTGATGATCTAAAAGATATTCCTTTTGATCAAATTCTAGGAGTGTTGACTTCATATGAAATGAGGATAGGTAAAGATAAACCCACCTCTAGAGAAGCATCATTTAAAGAAGATAAGAATGAGGATTTTGAGCTTGATGAAATTGAAGAAAATTTTGTGAGAAGACTAAAGAAAGGATTAGGCAAGTACCAAGGCAAAATTCCCTTCAATGTTTTAACTGTGGAAAAATAGGTCACTTTGCATCTAAGTGTCCACACAAGAAGAAGGACCAGAATGTTGAAGGTGAAGACAAGTACAAATCCAAGAGATTTGGTAAAAAGAAAAGTTTATGTGTAAACAATGATGACTCTTCAGGAGACACAGATAGTGATTATGTTTGTGAAGATAAGGTTAAAGAATTTATGCTTATGGCCAAAGAGGATTATGATAATAAAAGAACATGAAGTGATGTTAATGATGAAGAATATGTGGTTGACTTGGAAAGAGAATTGATCAGTGCTCTAGAAGAAATTTCTAGACTCAGATTTAAGAAGAAAAAGAAAAAACAATTGTTGGTACAGTTCAAGAAAGACAATAAAAAACCTTATGAAGACGTTGCCCTACTAAAAGTGGAATTAGAAGAGGTAAAGAAAATAGAGGACATTCTGAAACAGTAGTTATCAGAGAATAAGTCAAGATGTGAAGCCTTGGAAGAACATATAGTAAAAACCAAAAAAGAGATGGAGACGTTTAAGGCATTGTATCTCCAAAATATTCCAAGCATTAAAGCCTCAATATAACTAAATGACATTATGAGAAAACATAGATCTCCTTTGTTGAAGACTGGTTTAGGCTATGTAAGTGGTTCAAGCAACAAATAGCCAGAAAGCAAAGAGTCAGTAAAGATGATCAAGTTCCAAGTCAGCAGACAATCAAACCATTTGAGTACTCTGCCACCAAAAGCTAATAAAGGCAAGATGATCCCTGATTAAAAAAAAATCCAAGAAGAAGGCCATCCTTCAGGTACCAAAATTTCTTCCATGGTTACTATTTTTACTGCTCTAATTTTGGTCATAAGATTGCAAATTGACAAATTAAGTTTAGAGACATGCAACTGAGGAGATCAGGAAATAAACAATCTTTGCAACATAGAACTAAACACCTAATGAGTAGACAAAGTTGAACCAATCACTTTGACGTATTGAACAATGACATTGAATGTTATAATTTTCATAACTTTGGCCACAAATCTGCAAACTGCCATCTGAAGAATTACAAAGTAGATCAAAGGATAAAATCCTTAGCTAGAAATGCCAGCACATGGAAAAATAAAGATAGTGAAAAATGTGGTCTAGTACTTTCATCTCAAAAACAAAAAGACCCCTGGTATATAGACAATGGATGTTCCAAGCACATGACTGGAGACAAGGATAAGATAAGTAAAAGCAAAATAGGAAATTTGACCTTTGGAAATGATGAACTAGGTAAAATCAAGGGTAAAGGGATGGTGAGTTTGAGTAATGGCAAAGGAAAATCCTGGGATGTTCTGCTTGTACATGGGTTGAAACATAATTTGTTGAGTGTAATTCAAATGTGTGACATAGGATGTGAAGTCATGTTCACTTCCAAAGATTGTAAGATAAAGTCTGTAAACTCAGGACAAGTGGCAACTAAAGGCATAAGGATAGATAATAATGTATATGTGTTGAAAGAAGATAGAGAAGAGTGTCATCTAGGAAAACATGATGAAAGATGGCTACAACATAGGAGACTTAGACACCTAAATTTTGATAATCTAATCAAACTTAGTAATAGTGGGGCAGTAAAATATCTTCCAAATATATCAAAGTCATATGATTCTATATGTAAACCTTGCCAAATAGGAAAGCTGACTCGAACACAGTTTAAATCTAAGAACCTTGCATCAACAGAGAAACCTCTTTAGTTAGTACATATGGATTTATGTGGACCATCAAGGAAGGAAGGTACAAGAAAAGAAAATTATTTCATGTTGATTATCGATGATTATTCTAGACTTACATTTGTTGCCTTTCTGAAATAAAAATCTGAAGAATTTGAAAAATTAAAAGTGTTTAAGTGTAATATCCCTATGCCGAACCCAATTGTAATGTAAATGAAAATGTACTTAAGCTGGTGAGCTGTTTGATATCATTTTGTATGAACATTTCATGAAATAGTGTGTGCTTGTACTCTGCAGTAAAATGAGGAAGTTTGCACATTCTTGGATACCATGCACAACAATTTAAGTGTGTGCAATTTTGAGGCCAGGTAGCCTTTTTTGTATATGCTACATTTTATAGGCTGGTGAGCTAGTTATTATAATCTAGGATGTTTATGTTTTGATTAGGTCAGAGAGCTTAGATGTTAAAGGCTAGTGCACCTATTTTTGTATATCTCTCATAACTAATATAAAATACATCGATGCGCACAGACTAACCACGATAAAAGAGATGGGGGACTAAACTCCACTGGTTAGGGAAAGGGAGGGGCTAAGTTAAGGAAAGGGGCTAAGCTGGGGAGCTTAAGTCGAAAAGAAATATTATATTAATATTTCTTAAATATAAAGTATGGATAATTATTTTATCCTAAGTTCTAAAGTTGGGGACAAGAGGGCCAAAGTAGCTCCCAACATGACGAGTGTCAAATTGGGGACATGCATACATATTGTTGGTACTTAGTTCTTTTCCTATCATATTTTCCATCATTCAGTCATCTAGTCAATCATCTATGAGCATGCACACACCCATTGAGCTATCTTTCGTATCTTCATGACTGTACCTGAACTTGTATCCATAGCCATTTTGTGTTGGTGTATCTGGTTATATTGGGAGTTGGACTGAAGAACCAGGTTGTCAGGCGCATGGGATATTGAAGAGGTGGGTTGGTAGGCCCATGAGAAACTCTCTAGGTGAGAGAATTGTTGGGAATTGATTTCTTGGCGGTTCTAAACTACAACTACAGTGCTCTGAGACTTCATGTCTGGCCTGTTGCTAAAGACCGGAAAGGAAGTAGGGAAGCCGAAGGTCTGTTAAGAAGAGAAGGGGAACACTCCATGGGTGGGACAGGCATGTGGGGAATGGGGGATTGTAGGTTGTTAGTTTGAGTTGGCACCTGAGATGAAACCTTTCCTATTGTCTATGAGCCTTTAGCCTGGTTAGGAATCCCTTTACCCAGGTGGAGTTTAGTCCCAGCTCGGGGGTGACTCACTGTTGAGAGTGATGAATGGTGTTGTCTAAGTATGGGAGGTTCATGGAAGGTATGCACATAGTTGGTGACATTATTACCAAGATAAGTGCCAATTGTGTGATAAATTTATATGCTGCATTGTTATTTACGTTCTTATTTTTATGGGTTATCAAATGTGCGGTTATAATTGTGTTTATTTTTATGGGTATTTCCTGTTTATGCTGCATGTATATGTTTATTGTTATTTCAGTGTGAATCTGTACATTTATAGATGTACTTGGCTATTTACGTTTTATATATATGTTTCTGCAAGAGTTATGTGTGTATATATTTTAATTTCATGCAGTTTGAAAATTTTATGTGGCATAGCTCAGTTTGATACTAGGTATGTTACAATATGTTTCGCAGAGAGAACGAAAGAGTTCTCTAGCATAGCGTGGCCCGGCATGGATGGTCAGGGACGTTACAACATGGTATCAGAGCTTCAATTTTCAACACTGAGCCTGGATGGTCCGAGCAAGTTGAGTTGAAACGAAATGTCACAGAGGATTTATTTCGAAGTGGCCAAATTTTAGTATATAGAGCATCCATCGTAAAAAGTAACAGTAGCTAGGCGGAATTGGGCAAAAGCCCCAATTTTTGTTGTTAAATTCATGAGAAAATGGAGAAATCCATCCAAGTGATGAGATATTATTGTTTTAATATTTGTTCTAGCAAATTAGGATATAGAATGGGTCGAATTTGAAGTTACAGTGAAGCCATGACATATGGAGCAAGTTTGGTGGTTAAAATTCTCAATTCATGAATTGATTTTGGATAAATTCATTCCAGAAATGTCAACTTACAATGTTTGTTGTTTCATAGGTTGAATTGGTGTTATCGGGGTGAAATTGAATGAATTTCATAGTTTCAGAATGTCTATGGTAAATTGGGGAAAACGTTAAGCAAAATCCCCAATTTCTATAGTGGAATTCACGAGGAATGGATGCACATAAACATGAATCTGCACAGGTGGGCGCAATAAAAATGCATGATGCATAGTGAAAATCTTTTGATAGGTAAAATTTGGCACTACGTGGCAAGATATTGGCATGCTAGTGCACATGCAAAATTTTGGTGCCGTGCGGAAAAATGTTAGTGTGCGGATGTGCGTGCTAAATAGTGGTGTCATGTGGAAAAATGTTGGTGTACACGAGCGCACACTAAATTTAGCATTGCACGGTTTCACACACATAATAATGACGTGTGTGGCATGTGCAGTGTTGGTAGGGTGCAGAGAAACTTTGTTGGTGCGTGTGCAATGTGGGTATATGTTGTCAGGCGACAATTTAATTAATGATGCGCGCAAGGTTTTGGTGCATAGTGGAGACGTACTAAACTCTGGCATGGTGCAACACGTAGAGTATAATGCATGTAGAATATCAATGCACGATACAAAAAATGCACACAACAGGTAATAATCCAAGAACCAAAACTGTGCGCGGTAGATATTGGTGCGTGACACAAAAGTAGTGCGCACAAAATATTGGCGCGACAACAAAGTGATACACAATGGTTTTTAGGTGCGTGAAGCATGATTTACCTTATGCTGTTTCTGTACATGGTAAATATGGGTGTATAGGTTGAAATTTTAGGAAGCGAAGTTGTTCATAGGGAGAACAACAACAGAAAACCAACGATTTTTTGTGACGTTTTATATCATTTGAATGTCATCTTTTTGCAATGCGTTTTTTAGGCCCTTAAGAGCATTTTTAGGCACTCAAAAACCACAAGAATACAGTTTGCCAAGGCACACTCTTTCTTCGTAGATCAAATAAAAGAGCTCGAAGATAGATTTCTAATGGTGTAAAATTTTTGTCAAACAGAACTTTATTAGAAAGTTACAACACAAACAGTGAAGGGTAAATTTTAAGACCCATCTAACTTCAAAGGGTCATAACTTTCTGCTTCGGAATCAGATTGAGGCGCAGGAGCAGTCAATGGAAAGATATGGAACCATATAAGACATTCCAAGATTTGAATTAAATTTATGGGCATGTTAAAATCATTTAATATGGAAAACAACGAACCTATAGCATACCAGTTACAATATGGTATTTTGGTCTAGAATTTCAGCAGGGTGTAACTAGCATCCTAGAACCCAGAAAGAGTTGAAACTTGGACAGAGTGTCCATAATATGTATATGAAGAAACCCATTTGATATACTATGAAAAATCCAATGTATTTGGTACAAAAATAGATAATTACAGAGAATAATTGCACCAATTTGAAAAATGAACAGAAAAATTAATGGGAAAATTTTAAGCAGCCATAACTTTCTGCTCAAGACTAGGAATTGAGCATGGGAGAAGGCATTGGAAAGGTCTTAGACAGTGGAATATAAATATTCAAATATAAAATTGATCAGTGAATTCAATTTTCCATTAAATCAAAAGAAATAATTCTCATGTATATTATTGAACCAAAATGGTTCATATTTTCATGAAATTGTTGAAACAGTTAGCCTGACAAAGTTTTGTTGGCTGGACATTTTACAAATTTAACAACAATTAGATCAGTTCAATATCATCATAGAGTCCATAGTAATGGAAGAGGTCCAAGCGAATTACAATCATGAGGATGATATTAGAGGGATGGATGTCCATTTGGGCATTGAAGGAACAAACTCCAATGGACATGGAGATGAAAGGAATGAAAACATGAATATGGAAGAGACCATTAAAAATTTACATAAGGATGTACAAATCCATAAAGTACATAATGAAAGTCTTATGAGATACAAGGAGAAACAATATGACTTCAACATGAAGTTATTGCAGAGCTTGAAATGAATAGAAAATAAATTGAATAAGGAGTGACTCAAGAGAATATGGAAGTCACAGACCTCCTGATGAGAAAACAAGAGAAAGAAGTGTTAGTAGACATCATCATCAGCACTCCCCAAGGCATTCAAATAAGAGAGAACACACCAACTCAAGTCCATCCCCTGTCAGGAAGAACAAGAGGTCTGGGGTGGATAAGCTATGAGGAGAAATGAACAAAATCAAGCCTCCTACATTTGATGGTGAGCAAAAAAAGGATGAATATGTAGAGACATAGTTGTTGAGCATGAGAAAGTATTTTCAATTGCATAATTATTCTTCTCATAAAGAAGGTAGAATTTCCATCTATCAACTCAAGGGAAAGGAATCCATGTGGTGGGATCAGCTTGTGCAGGTGCATGACATTAAAGAGAAAAGTGTTACTTGGAGGGAATTCAAAAAGTATTTTGAGAAGAATTACTTGACTAAGAGATACTATCACAAGAAAATGAAAGCGTTCTTTGAACTCAAGCTTGGGAGTATGACAATAGATGAATATGAGAGAAGGTTTTTAGAAATGTTGAAGTATGTCTCTTTCATCATGGATGAGACAGTTAATATTCAAAGGTATTTGAGTGGATTGCCATCATTCATCAGTGACAAAATATAGTATGATGATACCAAGACATTGGAGGAGACCATAAGGTGAGATAAATTCCTTTATGATCAAAAAAAATCAAGGCCAACTTTCCAAAAATCTTGGGAAGACAAAAAGAAATTCAAGGTGGATCAGAGGAAGAAGGAATCTAAGACATCATTTTTCAAAAATAATCCACAGGGACAACAAACTCCTAGAGAACACAAAACGATTGAGAAAGGGGATCAAAGCCCAAGGCATACACCTATTCAACGTTGGGGTTGTAAAGGGGATCATATGTTCATAGATTGTCCTCACAGAGGTGAAAAAGGGAGAATTGTTCACAATGTACAACAAGCTGAAACAGTGGAGGACATGGGAAGAAATGTGCCAAGGATATATGCAACCCTGGACAACAAGAGAGAAGAGTATCCTCCACATACGATTGAAGTGGAAGGTATGATCAACAACCAAATCATTGTTATTTTAATTGATTTAGGATCTAGTCATAGTTATGTATATCCTAAGATGGTGGAAAGTTTTCATTTGCCAAGAAACAAGCATGGAAAATCTTGGTTGGTGTAGTTGGCTACCGAAGCCAAAAGAAAAGTTAATGAGATGGTTAAGTCATGTCTTATGGACATGAATGGAATGAACACCATGGCATATTTGAACATCTTCCCTTTAGGTTCCTATGACTGTCTAATTGGGATGGATTGGTTGGACTAGCATCATGCCATCCTATACTGTCATAACAAGGCCTTTACTTTATTGGATGAGGAAGGGACCCTAAGGAAGGTGCAAGGAATTCCCAGGGAAGTAACCATCTGAGAAATTTCAACATTGCAGCTGAAGAAATGTTACAGAAAAGGGTGTCAAATATTTGCAGCACATATGGAAGAGACACCTAAAGATAAGGTGTCAAAATTGGAAGATTATGTAGTCTTGGAAAATTTTGAATATGTGTTTAGGGAGGTACCAGGACTACCCCCAAAGAGAGATATTTATTTCTCTATAAATTTAATGCCTAGAGAAGATCTAGTGTCAAAGACCCCTTACAGAATGAGTACACAAAAGTTGAAGGAGTTGGAAATGCAGCTTGAAGAACTTCTGAAGAAGGGGTATATACAACCAAGTGTGTCACCTTGGGGTGCCCCAGTCTTGTTGTTGAAGAAGAAATATGGAACATTAAGACTGTGCATTGATTTCAGACAGTTGAATAAAGTGACTGTAAAGAACAAGTATCATCTACCAAGGATTGATGATATTTTTGATCAATTGAAGGATGAAAAGATATTTTCAAAGATAGATCTCAAGTCAGGCTACCATCATGTAAGGATTAAAGAGGAAGATATCAGAAAGACCACCTTGAGGATAAGATATGTTCATTATGAGTTCACATTGGTGCCATTTGGGTTTCCAAATGCACCAGTTGTTTTCATGTCCTTAATGAATAGTGTTTTCCGAGAATATTTAGACAAGTTTGTCATTGTCTTTCTGGATGACATTCTTATATATTCTAAGTCAGAGGAAGAGCATGAACATCATTTGATGATGGTTTTGAAAGTATTAAGGGAGCATCAGTTGTATGCCAAATTGAGCAAGTGTTCATTTTATCAAAAGAAAATTCATTGTTTGGGGCATATCATTTCAAAGGATGGGAAAGAAGTGGATCCTGAGAAGATAAAATCCAATAGAGAATGGTCATTGCCAAAGAATGTGATAGAGGTCAGGTCAATCATGGGCCTTGTAGGCTACTAAAGGATATTTATTGAAGGATTCTCAAATATTGCACACCCAATCACTTCCTTAAAAAAGAAGGGTGTGAAGTTTTAGTGGACATTGGATTGTGAAAAGAGTTGCCAACACTTGAAACAATTATTAACAAGTGCTCCAATACTAAGGATTGAAAACCCAAATGAAGACTTTATTGTATGCACAGATGCATGTAAAGAAGGACTTGGTGGATTCCTCATTCAAAATGGGTTTGTTATATGTTATGATTCAAGGAAGTTGAAGGAGCATGAACGACACTATGCCACTCATGATTTGGAGTTGGGAGCTATAGTGCATGCCTTGAGAAAATGGAGACACTACCTCATGGAAAAAAGGTTTGAGTAGAGAACGGACCATAATGGTCTGAAATATTTATTTGATCAACCAACTCTAAATACTAGGCAAACCAGATGGTTAGAATTTCTAAGTGAATATGACTTTTATATAAAACATATCAAGGGGAAAGAGAACAGAGTGGTTGATGCACTCAAAACAAGAGTGCATGAATTGAATGCTACAAACATTAGCATGTACAAATAAGATTTGAAAGACAGAATTATAGAGGCTACCAAATTAGATCTGCATTACAAGGAATTAGTGGAAAAATTAATGCAAGGTAATTTGCAACAAAAAATTTAAGAATATAAGCTAGATAATGATGAAGTTCTCATGTACAGGGGAAGAATTTATGTACCAAATTCTCAGGAATTGAAAAATCCAACATTGGGAGAAATGCATAATGTACCTTATGTTGGGTACCCAGGATATCAGAAAACTATTGTAGCTATCAAGGGCCAATATTATTGGCCAAGCATGAAGAAAGAAGTTGCAGATTTTATTGCCAAATATTTGGAATTTCAAAAGGTAAAATCTTAGCATAGACACCCAACTGGTTTGCTAAAACCATTACCCATTCCTGAGTGGAAGCGGGAAGTTGTAACCATGGATTTCATCACCAAACTGCCCAAAACAAACAAGCAACATGATTCTATCATGGTAGTGGTGGATAAACTTACTAAATATTCCCATTTTATTCCAGTTAAGCTCACTCACAAGGAAGCAAACATTGTTGACGTTTATATGAAGGAAATTTCCAGATTACATGGCATACCCAAGACAATTGTGTCTGATGGAGATCCAAAATTTACCTCAAAATTTTGGAAGGGATTATTTAATGGATTTGGAACAAATTTGAATTTTAGTACAACTTATCATCCAGAATCAGATGGGAAAATAGAGAGGGTGAATCAAGTGACTGAAGATATGTTGAGGATGTATGTGATGGATAAACCATCAAAATGGGAAGACTACCTACACTTGGTAGAGTTTTCTTATAAAAATGGGTACCAAGCATCTCTAAAGATGAGCCCATTTGAGGCGCTTTATGGAAGAAAGTGCAACATGCCAGTAAGTTGGGATAACCCAGTAGAAAGAGAAGTGGTTGGGCCATATTTTCTCAGGGAAATGGAGGAGCAAATGATAAAAATAAAACAAAATATAAATGTTTCCCAAGACAGGAAGAAAATTTATGTTGATAAGGGAAGAACTCACAGGGAATTTAAAGTGGGTGATCATGTATTCCTGAAAGTGAAAGACAACAGAAGTTCCCTAAAGTTGGGAAATTGTTCAAAGTTGGCAGCTCACTATTATGGGTCGCTTCAAATCCTAGAGAGGATTGGTCCAGTTGCTTATATGATTGCATTGCCTGCATCTATGTCTGTTCATAATGTATTCCATGTATCATTGCTAAAGAAATATATACATGATGCTAATCATGTTATTGATTGGAATGTGATTTAGGTGGATCAAGAAGGTGCTTTCCAAGTGCATCTAGTACGCATTATGGACTGAAAAATAAAAAAACTCTGGAATCAAACCATAGGGATTGTAAAGTTCTAATGGACCTGGTACGGTCGTGAGGACGCTACTCGAGATTGTGAGGATGCAATGTGGGTACAATACCCACATATTTTTGAGGATTTTTGAAAATTTTGTTGTATATGTGTACATGATGCACTGAGGACAGTGCATAAATAAGCGGAGGGGATTGTAATATCCCTAGGCCGAACCCAATTGTAATTTAAATGAAAATGTTCTTAAGGTGGCGAGTTGTTTGATATCATTTTGTATGCACTTTTCATGGCATAGTGCGTGCTTGTACTGTGCAGTAAAATGAGGAAGTTTGAACATTCTTGGATACTGCGCGCAGCAACTTAAGTGCGTACGATTTTGAGGCCATGTAGCCTTTTCTGTATATGTTACATTTTATAGGTTGGTGAGCCAATTATAATAATCTATGATTCTTATGTTTTGATTAGGCCGAAGAGCCTAGATGTTAAAGGACAATGCACCTATTTTTGTATATGTCTCATAATTAACATAAAATACATCGTTGCATGCAAACTGACCATGATAAAAGAGATGGGGGACTAAACTCCACTAGTTAGGGAAAGGGAGGGGATAAATAAAGGAAAGGGGCTAAGCTAGGGAGCTTAAGTTGAAAAGGAATATTATATTAATATTTCTTAAATATAAAGTATGGATAATTATTTTATCCTAAGTTCTAAAGTTGGGGACAAGTGGGCCAAAGCAGCTCCCAACATGACAAGTGTCAAGTTGGGGACATACGTACATATTGTTGGGACTTAGTTCATTTCCTATCATATTTTCCATCATTCTTCCCATGATTCCTACCATCATTCAGTCATCCAGTCAATCATCCATGAGCATGCACACACCCATTAAGCTATCTTTTGTATCTTCATGACTATACCTAAACTTGTATCCATAGCCATTTTGTGTTGGTGTATCTGGTTAGTTTGGGAGATGGACTGAAGAAGCAGGTTGTCAGGCCTGTGGGATATTGAAGAGGCAGGTTTTCAGGCCCGTGAGAAATTCTCTGGGTGAGAATTTTTGGGAATTGATTTTCTGAAGGTGCTAAACTGCAACTACAGTGCTCTGAGACTTCCTTTCCAGCCTATTGTTGAATCCCGGAAAGGAAGTGGGGCAGCCGAAGGATTGTTGAGCGGAGAAGAGGAACACTTCCTAGGTGGGATAGGCATGTGGGGAATGAGGGACTGTAGGTTCTTAGTTTGATTTGGCACCTGAGACAAAACCTTTCTTGTCGTCTATGAGCCTTTAGCCTGGTTAGGAATCCTTTTACCTAGGTGGAGTTTAGTCCCAACTTAGGGGTGACTCACTGTTGAGAGTGATGAATGGTGTGGTCTAAGGCTGGGAGGTTCGTGGAAGGTATGCACATAGTTGGTGACATTCTTACCAAGATAAGTGCCAATTGTGTGATAAATTTACATGTTGCATTGTTATTTACGTTCTTGTTTTTCTGAGTTATCATATGTGCAGTTATAACTGTGTTTATTTTTATAGGTATTTTCGGTTTATGTTGCATGTATATGTTTATTTTTATTTCAGTTTGAATTCATGCATTTACAAATGTACTTGGTTGTTTATGTTTTATATATATGTTTTCGCAAGAGTTCTGTGTGTATATATTTTAATTGGATGTAGTTCAAAAATTTTATGTGGCATAGCTCAGTTGGATACTGGGTATGTTACAATATGTTCCGCAGAGCGAACGAAAGAGTTCTCTAGCATAGCGTGGCCCGACATGGATGGTCGAGGATGTTACATTAAGGCTCTCACTGAGAATCAAATAGGAAAAAGATTGAAAGTAGTAAGGTCTGATAGAGGAGGAGAGTTTAGTTCATAAGACTTCAAGGAGTTTTGTGATAAACATGGGATCAAAAGAGAGTATACTATTTGAAGGACTCCACAACAAAATGGAGTAGTTGAGAGGTAGAAAAGATCAGCTCAGCAGATGGAAAGATCAATGATGAATGAAAACAATACTGCTCAGACATATTGGGTAGAAGAAATTCATACATTTGCACATATTCTTAACAAAGCTCATATCAGGCCACAAAGTGACAAGACTCCTTATGAACTATGGTTTGGAAGACCTGCTTCAATCAAACATTTTAAAGTCTTTGGGAGTAAATTCTATATCAAGAATAATGATGAAAATGTTGGCAAATATGATGATAGGTCTGATGAAGGTATCTTCTTAGGGTATGCTACAAACAGTAAAGGATACAGATGCTATAATAAGAGGCTGCATAAATTGGTTGATTGTATTGACATAAAATTGGATGAAGAAATCTTAGTACGAGATGTAAGCAGTGTTGAATCAACAACAAAGGATATAGTTGAATTTGAATATGAACAGATCCAAGAATCAGAAAGAGACGACTTTGAGTCAGATGAAGATAAAAATACTTAGGTAGACTCAAATCAATAGACAACATCAAATCCTCCCTCTAGAATTACTCAAAAGAATCATTTTGCAAGTCAGATAATTGGTGAGAAAGACAAAGGTGTACAAACCAGGAGAAGGATAATCAAAGACACTGATAAATCACATATAGACTTCATATCCATGGTGGAACCCAAGAACTTTAATGAAGCCAGTAAAGATGTAAACTAGTTAAAATAAATGAATGAGGAACTAGATCAGATTGAGAAGAACAATACTTGGGAGCTTGTTCCAAGACCTGCACATAAGAATGTAATTGGCTCCAAATGGGTGTTTAAGAATAAAATGAATGAACAAAGACAAATTGTTAAGAATAAAGCCAGATTGGTCTGTAAGGAATATGCACAAGTTGAAGGACAAGATTTTGATGAAACCTTTGCACCAATGGAAATATTGGAAGCCATCAGAATATTTCTTGGCTATGCATGTCATAAGAAATTTAAAGTATATCAATGGATGTTAAGTCATCATTTCTTAATGGATATCTAGAAGAAGAAGTATATGTGGAGCAACCTGAAGTATTTTCACTGACAGATAATCCTAACTATGTCTGTAAGTTGAAAAAGGAATTATATGGACTGAAACATGCACCATGAGCCTGGTATTATAGACTGGATAAATTTCTATAGGACAAAGGGTTCAATAAAGGTATTGTTGATAGTAACCTATACATTAGGTCTGAAGGTGATGATTTATTATTTGTTTTGGTTTATGCAGATGAAATTATTTATGGATGTACCAATGACCCTTTAGTTCAGTGGTTTTCTAATTCAATGCAGACTGAGTTTGAGATGTCCATGATAGGAGAACTGTCATATTTTCTTGGTTTATGAATCAATCAGAGTTGTACAAGGATATTTATCTCTCAAGAAAATTATTTGAAAGAGACGTTAAAGAGGTTTCCGATGGAAGATTCTACACCTGTGAGCACACCTATGGTGGTTGGTTGCAAGCTCAGTAAAGATGATATTTCACCTGATGTTGATCAAAGAACATATTGATCAATGATAGGCAGTCTTATGTACATCACAACATCTCATCCTGATATAATGCAAGTTGTTGGAATGGTAGGTCATTTTCAGTCTGCTCCTAAACAAAGTCATTTAGAAACTGTCAAAAGGATATTCAAATATTTGAAGGGTACAATGACTTATGGTCTCTGGTATCCTAAAAATTAGAATTTTCAATTAACTACATATTCAGATGATGATTGGAAAATCTGTTTGGATGAGAGAAATAGCACCAGTGGAGGTGCATTCTTCTTAGGTTATTCGTTAGTAGCATGGCTTAGTAAGAAGCGGGGATCTATTTCATTATAAACTACAGAGGCATAGTACATTGTTGTTGCTACTTGTTGCACTCAAATCTTATGGATGATACAAACTCTTGCAGATTTGAAGGTAACTTATATTGATCCCATTCCACTTCAATTTGATAACACCAGTGCTATTATTGTCTCAAAGAATCATGTTCTCCATTAAAAGATGAAGCATATACCAATAAAGTATCATTTTCTCAAAGATAAAGTTAGAAACAGAGTTGTCCAACTGAATTATATTCCTTCCACAGAACAAATTGCAGACATATTTACTAAACCCCTAGCCAAGACACCATTTGAATATCTTTGTCAGAAGTTGGGTGCCATCCCTTCTCTCACCTAATAGAGTCCATCTTGTTAGGGGGAGTATGTGTTGGTTCAATATCTGATACCTTCGAAAAGTACTGTAACAACTCACGGGGAGCATGTTTTCTTTGACATTGATGTCAAAGGGGGAAAAAAGGTGTGGTTTGTATGCTACAGTTG
This sequence comes from Picea engelmannii, assembly GCA_009831015.1. Lineage (NCBI taxonomy): Eukaryota > Viridiplantae > Streptophyta > Pinopsida > Pinales > Pinaceae > Picea > Picea engelmannii. Next base: position 412,867 of record ML779578.1, on the reverse strand, counting down.
GAGGTCTATGAAGAATAGTGCATCCTTTCAGGGTTTCCATCAATGCCAAAGGGGGATATTGTTGACATGTTTTTACAGGAAGAGTTTGTTTGTCAATGATGGAAAGAACAACAACGACGATGGAAAATAGGAAAATCACAAGTTCAAGAGGAGAAGCGAACAATATGTAGAGATCAAAGCTCGGAAGGAAAAGCATAAGCTCAGGGTGAGAAGCCTCAACAGCCGTCCAATCAAGAAATTGACTATGTTGATCATCTAATATTATAGACATCGGTCATATGAGTGACCGTGGGCTTGAGGACTATTGGAGGATCGTGACTGTCGGATCTGTAAGCCAGATCAATGACAAGGATGAATTGTGGAGAGAGAAAGAATAATTAAAAAACTCGTTATTTCTAATCTCGCAATTGGTCTAAGATCTCATAAACCCAAATATCGAAGATTGTGGTTGATCTAACAAATGATCATATTAAGTCAGATTAAGTCATGACTGTCGGATACGCAATATCCAAATCAACAACAGGGATAGATTGTAGAGATCGAAAGGAGAATTAAATGTCGTGCTATTTCCAATCCCACAATTAGTCATTACCATCATATCTTATAGCCTCAAAGATAGATGGTTGTGGTTAACTCATGAATAGTGAACAAATTCAAATTGCGGAGTTTTGATGACAAGTTAAATCACTCACAAGTTGTGGTTATGCAACCTTCCTTGATCGTTGATCTGCTTCGAGTGTCTTCATGACCATTGGATAAATTTTAAGTGGAAGGACAAGATAAGCTAGAAGAGTAGCACTGAAGATAGATCGAGCCATCGATCTAAGAACATGGTCGAAGAACAACATTTGGTTCAAATCAAAAGTTGTGAGGAGGTTACTGTTCGGGGAATCTCACTTCGGAAGAATTGGCAACTTGAAAGTTGAATTACCCGAAGCCCAAAAATATGAAATGAATAAGGACCATAGGATCTGGATAAAATGCAATGATCGTTGGATAACCTTAAGTGGAAGGACAAAACAAGAAAGGGATGAGATCTTAGATCTCGATCACCTGAATTTCTATCATTCATTGGATAGAATTAAATGGAAGGATAGTATAAGAAAAGATGGAGAGTCGTTGGATTTAATACAAAGCAAAGTTGCATCTCAAACAGATCGAGTGTTGCTACTTGCTGCACTCAGATCTTATGGATGATACAAATTCTTGCAGATTTGAAGGTAACTTATATTGACCCCATTCCACTTCATTGTGATAACACCAGTGCCATTAGTGTCTCGAAGAATCCTTTTCTCCATTAAAAGACGAATCATATACCAATAAAGTATCATTTTCTCAAAGAGTAGGTTATAAACAAAGTTGTTCAGCTGAATTAAATTCCTTCCACATAACAAATTTTAGACATCTTTACTAAACCCTTAGACCATACACCATTTGAATATCTCCATCAGATGCTAGGTGTCATCCCTTCTCTCACCTAAGAGATTCCATACTATCAGGGGGAGTATGTGTTGGTTGATTATCTGATACCTCTGAAAAGTACTGCAATAGCTCAGGGGGAGCATGTTTTCTTTGACGTTGATGTCAAAGGGAGAGAAAAGGTGTGGTCTGGATGCTACATTTGGAGGACTACGTAGAATAGTGCAACCTTTTAGGGTTTCCATCAATGACAAAGGGGGATATTGTTGACATGTTTTTACAGGAAGAGTGTGATTTTCATTGATGGAAAGAACAAAAATGACGATGGAAAACAAGAAAATTATAAGCTCAGGAGGAGAAGCAAATAGTATGAAGAGATCAAAGCTTGGAAGGAAAAGTGTAAGCTCAGCGTGAGAAGCCTCAACATCCATCCGATCAAGAAATTGACTGTGTTGATCGTCTAATATTATGGACGTCGGTCATATGAGTGACCGTGGGCTTGAGGACCATTGGAGGATCGTGATCGTTGGATCTGCAAGCCAAATTAACGACAGGGTTGAATTGCAGAGAGCGAAAGAAGAATTAAACAACTCGCTAGTTCTAATCCCTCAATTGGTCTAGATCATCAGATCTCATAAACCCAAATATCAACGATTGTAGTTGATCTAACAAATGATCATATTAAGTTAGATTAAGTCGTGACTGTTAGATGAGCAATATCCAGATCAACGTCAAGGATAGATTGCAGATATCGAAAGGAGAATTAAATATTGTGTTATTTCCAATAGTGCAATTAGTCAGTACCATTATATCTTATAGCCTCAAAGATCAATGATTGTGGTTAACTCACCAACAGTGCACAAATTCAAATTGTGGAGTTTTGGTGATGAGTTAAATCACTCACAAGTTGTGGTTCTTCAACCTTCCTTGGTTGTTGATCTACTTCGAGTGTCTTCACGACCATTGGATCACTTTTAAGTGGAAGGACAGAATAAGCTAGAAGAGCATCGCCAAAGATAGATCGATCCATTGATATAAGAACATGATTGACGATCAACATTTGGTTCACGTCAAAAGTTGCAAGGAGGTTTATTTTTGGGGAATCTCACTTTGGAAGAATTGGCAACTTGAAAGTTGAATTACCCAAAGCCCAAAAACCCGAAATGAATAAGGACCATCAAATCTGGATAAAATGCGATGAACATTGGATCACCTTAAGTGGAAGGATAGGATAAGCAAGGGTTGATATCTGAGATCTCGATCACCCAAATTTTCATCAGTCGTCGGATCGAATTAAATGGAAGGATAAGATAAGAAAATATGGAGAGCCATTGGATTTTATTAAAAGAAAAGTTGCATCACAGAAAAATCGAGCCATTGATCTAAGATCTTGATCCAACAAACGTCGTTCATTTTGGGTCTAAATATGTGAGGAGGTTACGCTCCAAAAAAATCTCATTTCAAGAATTCAGTTTGACATTTGAAATCCCTAAAGCCCAAATATCTGGAGAGATGAAATACATTCTCGACCGTTGATCGAGAAAAGGGCGCAGAACCGTTGATCTGGTTGAAAGGTCATTCCTGAAGTGGAGGCAGAGTCGTCGATTGAGAAGGACAGATGTCCATGGATCATCAACTCCAGAAGATTAGCATACGGAAGAAAGCAGGGTTTGAGATTTGAAACTCCCGAAGCCCGGATCACGAAATAAATCTCAGCCATTGATTTAGGGAGGTTGGATTTGATCCACAGATCGTGAAAGAGAAAATATGAATTGTTCATTCAGGATCACCATCAAGATCATGAGATCGATAGTCCCATTGCATTGCGAGGATTGGTTAAGGGTGGGCCACAATTGAAACCAGGGTTTTGGAGAAAGGGTATGTGGCAGCTGGAGGTGGATTGTAGGGAGAAAAATAGTTGATCCCAAACCACTCTTGGGTGCACCAGCAATCGTTCTCTTACGCAAGGACATAGCCCGAGGTCACATGCGATAGGGGGCTAATGAGAAAAGAGCTCACACCCGTAATCATGTGGTCACAAGAGACCATCGCCCAAGGTCATAGAAAGTGGTCATGTGGAGAGGAACGATGCGCCAGGTGCTATTTTGTGCATGTAAATTTCACGAGGACCTGTGGATCAAAAATCCTATGTGTGTATAATCCAATGGTGCAGATTAAGTAGACAATCTGATCAAAGTTTTGATGTTGCACTTTGTGGTTTCTTGATTAGTTACGATTCATTTACACTAACTGAATCATTGTTCTAGGGCATTGGAATCATTATTATTGAGCAGTTTGAGATTCGCAACTCGGGCATTGGAGATTTGGAGTGTAACGGATGATGAAGGAAGGAATAAAGGAAAAATGTTGTGACATAGGCAAGTTGTTGTTTCTATGTAAAAGGTAGTCAAACTTTAAGAAATGAAGCTAACAACATGAACTGAGGGAGAAAATGTAGAGATGAAGAACATAAGCTGGACAGAGTAGAAATGGTAAAAATAGTAGACTATACGAGAACTTAAGCACAAGAAGATGCGAGCAGGAACACACTGATGCAGGAAGAACATAACAAAATTGCAGAAAAAAGAAGAAGTGGTAAGAATTGAAATGTTTGTATTGTTGTAAGGTCTTATTCAAGTAAAGACTTATAATCTGGGTGGTAGGGTGGTGCTAGGGAGGACTGTTTTCCTCAGAGTTTCAAGTGAGTGCTTGAACACAGGGAATTGTAGCTTCCATCTCGTTGCAACCAAAAAACCAGAGAGGTAGGGTGGTGCAAGGGAGAACCATTGTTCTTTGTTATACAGGTTGGTTCCTGTGTGACTGGAAGTTGGTGCTTCTATCCAATTGGTGCTAGAACACTCAGGGAGTTGGTGCTTCCTCCTAGTGGGTGCTAGAGAAACCAGAGAGTTGGTGCTCTCAACAAGTTGCAACTTGTTAAAGAAGAGGTTGTAGCCTCATTTTGATTTGGTTCTCAAAGATTGATGATGTATAGAACATAAAATACTGCATATCATTATAAGAAGAAGAGGTTTTCTTCCTTTTTGGGTTTCCTCATGAATATTTGTCTCTGTGTATACCATAAGTGTGATTGATGTCTATTATTTTTGTTGTTCATGTCTTGCATAATCTTGATGATCACTTGGAGAATATTAATAATATTTCAAGAGGCATAAAATTGTTTAAGCACAGTAATAACTGATTCACCCCCCCCTCTCAGTTGTCTTAGTAATTTCAACACTTTTCATGTTTAGAGAGTCTGAAAAGAGCTTAAAGGGAACTCTAGGGGGTTCCTTTTTCGTCTAACATTTATGAGTCTGAAAAAGTGATAAAAGTTTAATCGGTTACATTATTTTTTATTTATGAGCATGACAAAGAACAAAGACTAAGATTGGTATTGTTTTCGTTTTTACATAAGCTTAAAACAAAACAAAACTATTCTTGGGATAGATTTTATTTTTACAAAATATTAATAACTAAACAAAACTATGCTTGGACCTGGTATCATTTTTACATGAGCTTGAACCAGAGGAAACTATGCTTTAGGTAGGTGGTTTCATTTTTACACAAGCTTGAACTAGAGAAAACTATGCTTGAGACTTCCCAACGCATTATCCAAGGATGGTTGGTACTTATCCCCTAGCTTAAGAAGCTAGTGGTTTAACTTCAGGATGAAGTCTAGAGGATGAAATAAAATGCCCCCTAATCTTTGTTTCATCCAACTGCAAAGGAGAATGAAATGAAGATTCAAATAATAGACGAAAGACTTCACTCAAACATAGAGGGGGGGAAATCTATTTCATTTTTTAACAATCTTGACATAGGAATAGGAACTATGCTTGAGAATCTAGGTTCGATCCCCAAACCATTGTTTCATTTTTTAACGAGCTTGAAGTTAGAAAACCATGCTCAAAGCAGGTTTCATTTTTTAATGAGATTGAAGTCAGAAAACCATGCTCAAATGTCTCTTCTTGATCATGGCTTCCAAGAGGACAATTCTCTGTAAGGACACCATGTCAAGGGAAAAAACTCAGTCATGGCTTCCCAGAGATCTTCACTTGATGGAAGAAACAAACTTTGGAAGGAACTCATGTTGAGGGTCATGGTAGGGGTAAAGATATCAATATCTAAAGACCCTATCAAAGAGATAACCATGTCAACTACCGTAGCTAGGTCACAAAAGACTGAGCTTATATTGAGAGGCTCATCTTCATCGACAGTTGAAGGCATGGGTGACAATGCCACATAATTGACCTATGGCAAGGGTGAAACTATCTGCATATATAAAACATTTAGGGAGGTCATTGATTTGATGGTCAAGTCAGGGCCAACAAACGTAAGTTGATCAATAGTCACAATTCTTCCATCGTGAGGGAAAGATATCACACAAAAAAGAGTGGATACGATAGCTTTCATGGCATAGACATAATCTCACCCAAGGAGTAAATCAAAATCCAAGGGGTATTGAACCACCATAACATCAATAAAGACATTTTTCCCTACCAAATTTACGGGAAACTAAGGAAGGATCCCTAAAGGGTGACTGGTTCTTCTGTTAAAAGCTAACAGATTCTTCGTAACTGGCACAAGCTGAGGATAAACCAAAGCTTTCCAAGAAATAGAGGATAAAATAATAACGAATGAACCTTCATCTATCAGTGTATGAGGAACGTCCCGACCACAAACCTGTACGGTAATCTTAAAAGGAATGTGAATGGGAATACGAGGTCCAGTTAGTGCACCCCAATCAAAAGGGATAACCTCATTACTTGGAAGGGATTCCATGGGAGGAGGAATTCCCCCTAGCATGGTAGATTCTGTATTAACAAGAAAAACATGAGCAGTATCAAATTTACTCTATAGAAGGAGAGTAGGATCGATTGATGATGAGATCATATCAACCACTTGAGTTGCATTCTCCAAGGGGAGAATGGGATCAACGAGTGGAAATGGATTGACCTCTTGGGTTCCACTCTCTAATGGGAGAGTGGGATCGACCAAGGATGGGATTGGATTGTCCACTTTGTCAAATGGTTCAACTAAGGACGTGACCAGATTGACTACTTGATCAACCAGACTAACCGATGAAGGGACCAGATTGATCATTCCATCAACTACAGGTGGGTCGAGAGTAAGCTTGCGATAAGTGACTGGAAGTTGAGGTTGGGAAAAAATCATGTCTTCCATTAATTTCAAGGCTTCTTCCATACGAGGGAAAAGGTGATTTTGGTGAATCCCTCCACATAACATACACGGGAACTTGACTCTACTTTTCTTCTTCCCAGCGGTATCTTGACTAGTTGACGAGAGGTCATCAACATGTTGGTTAGAGGATGATGACATGGGTTGGAAAGGGTGTGTATACCATACTTCTATAACCTTTGATAGACCAGGGAAATCCTTAAGAAGATGGATACCCTTACAAAGCCTATAAGGGTACTTGGTATTACGGGTTGTTTGGGTGATCTTGGCATCATCAACACTCACAACACGATTAACAATAATTGAAGTCTTTCCAACATGTCCATAAGTGGTTAGAAGTTTGGACCCTTTCTTATTTTTCTTCTTCTTAATATTATTTTTATTCTTCTTCTTATCCACCGGGTTACTATCTTCATAGATTTCACTAGGTGAATGATGCAGGAGCATCGAACAAAGACAAAGCATGTGCCTAGCCAAAGGAACAACTGGACGCGCAGATGGAAAAAGCGGGCACGTTTTTATGAAAACGTTTTGAATTTTGAAATCTGAAGCATTAATGTAATAGTTAGGAGAAGTGTACTTACATTTATGTCTTGGAGATATGAACAGATCTGGAGAGATTACTCTCATCTGTCGAATGTAATAGGCATTTAAGTTGGTTTAATTTTGATTTAATAGATTAGATAGTTTAGAAGCATAGGAGGGAAAGCAGATATAAACACCCTCACCATTGTATCATTGTAACAAGAAAATTATTACCATTCAAAATTCATAAGCTAGAGAGTTGTAGCAGAGAGATGTAGAGAAGAACCCATGTACATGAGCACTTGAGTTAATATATGAATCTTTGACTCAACTTTCATGGTGTTCTGATGTTTACTGTTTACATTTGTTAAATGGTATGTTTACAGTTGTTTTATTTCTCTGTTATGCATTTGTTTTAATGTTGTGTGGGGTGTAGGATTTCATGTTGAGTGTATGAAGTCTGAAGGAGAAGTAGAATGAGTTTCAATTGTTTTTCTTTTAGAGGATTCCTGCAAGGAGTGCAGTAAACATCCACAAGGTGTGCGTTGAAGAGGGTCTGAGTTTTATCTTAGAAAACTCAGGAGAGATATCGTTGATCTCATACCAACAGAAGTGCAAGAGAAGCACAGATCCATGCAAGGTGTGAGCAGGTTGGTGGAAGTCCTAGAAATTATCATCCAAGGGGAAAATTGAAGGACTACTATTGCGAAGAGTGCATAGGGTCGAAGACTCAAATAATTGGGGATTACTTGAATTTTTTCCACAAGGAGTGCGGGCAAGAATCTTTTTGGAGGCTTGAGTTTGCAAGTGAAAGCTCAGGAGGGATAACACCTTTGAAGTGTTCCAAGGGAAGTGGAATCAAATTTGTCGCATAGAAATTAAGTTCAGGAGGGAGAACACTCTGTCGTTGGGTAGAAGCCATTGAGGATTGAATCGGGTGGTCAGAATTCTCCATGGAGAGCTCACAAAATCACAAGGACCATAGGATCCAGTGGAGCTGTAAGGCGGTTAGAATTTGGATGAACTCAACACCCTAATATCAAGAATCAACGTGAACCGTTGATCTTGTTTCAACCAACGTCATGTTATAATTTCATGAATTCGAGATTTGTGAGCTGTGGAGGCCAGAACAAATTCTTGGTCTCATGAAGTTCTGAGTTGCGAGGAGCAGAGGAGGATATCAAGACCGTTGGATCCAAGCCATGGGAGAACCATTGGATCAAAACCTCCTCGCGGTATCGCGTATCGGGGGTCCGGGGGTTGAAAGAGTTTCTTTTCAACTGCAGAAGTCACGAAGTGTTGAAAATCGAGGGCTCATGCGAACAAATGGCACATCCATTAAGTGGGGACCGCATGGTTGACAGATGGTGTAACAATAAAATGCCTGGAGAAAGGTGGACGTGGGTGATAGGTGGTGGAAACATGTCACCTTGGAAGGATCCAACCCATCGCTGACCTTTCATGTCTCAGGTTTCGCAAAGGAGGAGCATGAAGGTTCAACAGTCCAACTCGTGAAGTTGTGAGTTGCGAGGGGTGCTAGAGTTAGGCCCTATTCGAGGGTCGCTTGTAGTGGTGATAACAAGGAGGAGCCATACTCATATCGCATTTCGGGTATCGATGTTTGGAGAAAGAGGAGTCTAGGGTCTTCGACTCACGAACTCACAAGATCGTGAGTCATGAAGGGCACCTGCGTTAAGGCCCAATTGCGGTCGTAAGGGGATGTGAGGCTCGTGCCTGATGTTAAGTTGTGCAAGGGAAGTTTTCACGAAGGACCTGTGGATTAGATTCATGAGGTTCCAATAGGGATCCGAGAGAGCCACTTCGGCTTGAGAAGAATTTAGAACGACCATGTGCGGATCTCGGCCCGAGGGTCGGGGGTCTGCATCAAGCGGTATCAGAGCTTAGAAAAAATTATTTTCTTTCTGTAGAAGAGAGAGAAAGAGAACAATTTTCATCCATGCTACCGAGAAGAAGAGATAGGCCATTTCCTGATCCAGTAGTGGAAAGAGAAATGCGTGAGTTACGTGCTAGGCTTGATGCTATGGAGACAACACAGAGGCACACAGTTGACACTAGGGATATCAGTGAAGCTGAAAGTGGAAATGAAGCTAGAAATGAAGGAGAAGAATTTGCAGTCGAAGATGCTGTAGATGAACGCCTATTCAGGGTTGTTGCAAGGATAGGTGCTAGAGAAAAAATGGGCATTCCATTGTACGAAGGCAACTTGGATTTTGAAGAACTTCTAGACCGGATTAGAGATTTAGACAAATACAAGAAAGTCAAACATATCGTTACTAGACTTAAAGGGCATGCAGTACTATGGTGGGATGAACTATAGGCTGACAGATGTTGCAAGGGAAAGTAGAAAATCAAAAGCTGGGATAGAATGGTTGCAAATATGAAAGCCAAATTTATACCCAAGGATTATAAAATCACTCTATTTTCGAGGATGAAGAATTTGAGACAGAAGTTGATGTCAGTGAAAGAATACACTAAAGAATTCTATAGGATAAGCATCAGAGCAGGTCATTGGGAAAGCGATGATGAAAAATTTTCCAAGTACATGAATGGTCTGCGATATGACATTCAATATGAGATGAGCATGATGACCATTCATACTGTGGAAGATTCTTATCAGATGGCTCTGAAAGCTGAAGAGAAGCTGAGCTGGAAGCAAGGTCAAATAGGCCGAGGCAGAAGTCAAACCAGAGGCAAAACAATTGCCCAAGACAAAACTCAGAAACCTAAAGAAGAGGTGAAGAAACCTCAAACTCAACCTGAGAGAGGAGGAAGCTCACAAGGAAGGCAGTATTCTAATAGAAATACTTTTCCTTGAACCAGAGGAAGAGGAAGAGGTAGAGGAGGTGAAGTGAAATGTTTCATCTGTGGAAAAATTGGACATAAATCATATGAGTGTCCGGATAAGAAGAAATATGGTGGTGAAACTCACATTTCCAAAGCTCAAGGATTGAATGTTGAGGTAGAGGACACTGAGGGTGGAAGATATCTGATGATGAGGAAAGTTCTCTTGAAACCAGAGAAGGAGGCAGAGAACCCAGCCCAAAGAAACAGTCTGTTTTGGACTGCTTGCAAAACCAATGATAGGGTATGCAAGGTCATAGTGGACAACGTTAGCACAGAAAATCTCGTATCTACAGAGATGGTAGAAAAGATGGAGCTGGAGGCTATTGCACATCCAAGCCCATACATAGTTTTGTGGCTACAAAAAGGACATCAGGTAAATGTCACTAAAGAGTGTTTAGTTGAATTTAAAATAGGAGGATATAAAGATGAAATATTATGTGATGTCATTCCCATGGTTGTTTGTCATCTATTGCTGGGTAGACCATGGAAATATGACAGAAACATGGTTCATGATGGGAGAAAGAACACGTACAACCTGGAAAAAAATGGTAGGACTCACATGTTGTTGTCGATTAAGTATAAAGAAGTGAAAATAGAAATGAGCAACACTGTACTTCTCATGAGTGGGAAGGAACTTCTTAATGAGGTTAAGAAGAAGGAAGACACACAATTTATTGTGGTTAGGAAGCCCAGAATTTTTTTGACCAGTACAAGGATAGATGACCTACCAGAAGAAATTCAGGAGTTGCTGGAAGAGTTTGTTGATATAGTAGTGGACGAACTACCTTGTTCGTTGCCACCTATCAAGAGTATAAGCCATCATATCGATCTTATACCTGCAGCCAATTTACCAAACAAAGCAACATATAGGTTGACACTGCAGGAACATGAAGAAGTTAAGAGACAGGTCCAGTACTTAATGGACAAAGGATTGATTCGGGAAAGCTTGAGTCCATGCGTTGTTCCAACAGTGCTCAGCCCAAAGAAAGATGGAGGCTGGAGAATGTGTACAGACTCAAGGGCAATCAATAAGATTACCATAAGATACAGATTTCCATTTCCAAGGATGGACGACTTTATGGATTGCTTGAGTGGAACAAAGTTTTTTTCAAAGATTGATTTGAAAAGCGGGTATCATCAAATTCGAATGAGAGAAGGTGATGAATGGAAGACAACATTCAAGATGAATGGGGGGATATATGAATGGCTTTTTATACAATTTGTCTTAACGAATGCGCCCAGTACTTTCATGAGGTTGATGAATGAAGTCCTGAAGGATTTCATAGGGAAATTCGTCAGTGTACACCTTGAGGATATATTAATTTTCAGCAAGACAGAAGTAGAACACTTAAAGCATTTAGTTGGAGTAATGAGGAAATTACAGAAAGAGAAATTGCTAATCAATATGTAGAAATCATCATTTACGAGGACAGAACTCATTTATTTAGGTTTTGTTATCTCTTCAAATGAGTTGAAGATGGATCCAGAAAAGATAGAGGCGATTAAGAATTGGCCATCACTAAAGAGTGTATTTGAAGTACGAAGCTTCCATGGTTTGGCTAGCTTCTACGGGAAATTCATCTGAAACTTCAGTGGAATTAGTGCACCAATGATGGATACGGTGAAGAAAAGACATAAATCTTTTCACTGGACAGAGGAAGCAGAAAAGAGCTTCAAGTTGCTGAAGAAGAAGATCATTGAGCAACCAATTCTGGTTCTCTCGGATTTTAGCAAGACATCCCAAGTCAAGTGTGATGCTAGTGGATTTTCAATTGGGGTAGTCTTGATCCAAGACAACAAGTCGATCGTGTACTTCAGCGAAAAACTGAATGAAGTGAAGATTATGTACTCCACATATGACAAAGAATTATATGCAGTCATACAAGCGCTGAAGAAATGGTGACACTATTTGGTTCCCAAGGAGTTTGTTTTGTACAACGATAATCACGCTTTACAATTCGTGACTCAATAGGAGAATTTGAACCAAAAACATGCTAAATGGGTTGAATTCATGTAGAATTTTACTTTTGTGATTAAGCATATTTTTGGAACTTCTAACAAAGTTGTTGATGCTTTAAGCAGGAAACGTTTGCTTATGCAAGAATTCAGAGTCAAGACTTTGGGTTTTGATAACCTCAAAGAAATGTATAGGGATGATCCAGATTTTAAGGAGGCATATGAGGCATTGGAGAATCCAATTCCTAGGGATAGAAGCCAATGGATTGAATACATGATCCAAGATGTATTATTGTTCAGGGGGAATCAACTATGTATTCCAAAATGCTCCATGAGAGAGAATTTGCTGAAGGAAAAACATAGTGGAGGATTGGTCGGACACTTCGGTCATGATAAAACGTTCTCAAAGATGAATAGATCATATTTTTGGCAAGGGATGAGGACGGATGTGAAGAAATTCATGGATAGGTGCCGAATTTGTCAGCACACGAAGGGAAAAAGGCAGAACACATGGTTATACCAACCATTACCCATACCTGAAAGGCCATGGGATGCAGTGAGCATGGATTTCATATTGGGACTGCCAAGGACACAAAGAGGATGTGATTCAATCTTTGTGTTAGTCGACGGATTTTCAAAGATGGAACATTTCATACCATGCCAGAAAACCAGCGACGCAACTCATATTGCGAACCTGTTTTTCAAGGAAGTCGACAGACTTCACGGCTTGCCAAAGAGTATCGCTTCTGATCGAGATACGAAGATCATAGGACCTTTCTGGAGGGCCTTATGGAAGAATTTGGGGACAAGTTTGTCTTTTATCTCGGCATATCATCCTCAGACAGATGGGTAGACAAAAGTCATGAACAGGAGCTTGGGAGATTTGTTAAGAAGCTTAGCGACTGAACACCATAGTCAATGGGATCACATTATGCCACAGGCGAAATTTGCTTACAATGATTCACTCAATAGAAGCATAGGGCACAGTCCATTCTAGATTGTATATGGAATGCAGCCAATGGGAGTTTCTGAATTGAAAGATGCAAAACAAGATGAATTTAGGAGTGCTAGTGCAGAGGACTTTGAAGAAGGAATGAAAGAGCTTCATAGCCAAATTAAGGAGCGATTACAGAATTCAAGTCAAGAATACAAGCGAAGAGAATATCAACACAGGTGAGAACTTCAATTTGAAGTTGGTGATATGATTCTTGCACATCTGAGGAAGGAGAGGTTCCCAAGGGGAACATCTAATAAGATGAAGATGACAAAGATTGGATCGTGTAAGGTCATAAGGAAATTTGGGGCAAACGCATATGAGATTGAATTACCCGATGGGGTTGGAATCTCACCGATATTCAATGTTGTTTATTTGTACCCTTACAGAGATTAAGAAGCAGGAGCAGAAGATGAGCAAGAAGAAGTTAAATGGACAAAAAAAATTCTTGTAGCTGAAAATCCACAGATGGAAACCATAATTGACAAGAGGATTAGCAGAAAAACTAGGAGAAAGGAGTATTTTGAATACTTGGTCAAGTGGAAGGGACATCCAGTTGAAGATGCCAGTTGGGAGGATGAAGCAGCAATTCAAAAGCATGGACAGACCATGCAAGAGCTCATGAACCGGACTTCGTGAAAATTTTCAAGCGAGGGAGTATGATGTAGGAAAATCGAACAAAGCCAAAGCATGTGCCTAGACAAAGGAACAGCTAGACACGCAGATGAAAAAAGGGGGCGCACTTTTATGAAAACGTTTTGAATTTTGAAATATGAAGAATTAATGTAATAGTTAGGAGAAGCATACTTACATTTATGTCTTGGAGATATGAACAAATCTAGAGAGATTACTCTCATCTGTCGAATGTAATAGGCATTTAAGTCGGTTTAATGAAAGTAGGTAGATTTGATTTAATAGATTAGACAGTTTAGAAGCATAGGAGGGAAAACAGATATAGACACCCTCACCCTTGTATCATTGCAACAAGAACATTATTATCATTCAAAATTCATAAGCTGGAGAGCTATAGAGAAGGACCCATGTACATGAGCAATTGAGTTAATATATGAAGCTTTCACTCAATTTTCATGGTGTTATGATGTTTACTATTTACATTTGTTAAATGGTATGTTTACATTTGTTTTATTTCTCTTTTATGCATTTGTTTCAATGATGTGTGGGGTGTAGGATTTCATGTTGAGTGTATGAATTCTGAAGGAGAAGTAGAATGAGTTTCAATTGTTTCTCTTTCTGAGGATTCTTGAAAGGAGTGCAGTGAACATCCGCAAGGTGTGCGTTGACGAGGGTCTGAGTTTTATCTCAGAAAACTCAGGAGAGATATCGTTGAGCTCATACCAGGAGAAGCACAGAGTCGTGCAAGGTGTGCGCAAGTTGGTGGAAGTCTTATAACTTATCAGCCAAGGGGAAAATTGAAGGACTATTGTTGCAAAGAGTGAATAGGGTTGAAGACTCAAATAACCAGGGATTACTTGAAAGTTTGTTGCAGGGAGTGCGGGTAGGGCTCTTTTTGGAGGCTTGAGTTTGCAAGTAAAAGCTCAGGAGGGATAACTCCTTTGAAGTGTTCAAAGGGAGGCGGAATCGAAGTCATCTCACATAAATTAAGTTCAGGAGGGAGAACACTCTGTCGTTGGGCAGATGCCATTGAGGAGTGAATCGGGTGGTCAGAATTCTCCATGGAGAGATCACAAAATCGCAAGGACCATAGGATCCAGTGGAGCTGAAAGGTGGTTAGGAGTTCGACGAACTCACCACCCTAATATCAAGAATCAATGTGAATCATTGATCATGGGTCCATATGAGTCGTTGATATTCTTTCAACCCACGTCGTGGTATCATTTCACGAATTCGGGATTCGTGAGTTGTAGAGGCCAAACTAAATTCTTGGTCTCGTGAAGTTCCGAGTTGCGAGGAGCAGAGGAGGAGATCCAGACCATTGGATCCAAGCCCCAGGAGAACCATTGGATCAGAACCTCCATGTGGTATCGTGTATCGAGGGTTCGGGGGTTGAAAGAGTTTCTTTTCAACTGCAGAAGTCATGAAGTGTCGAGAACAGAGGGATCATGCGAACACATGGCACATCCGTTAAGTGGGTACCGTGTGGTTGACATATGGTGTAACAATAAAACACCCGAAGAAAGGTGGACGAAGGTGACAGGTGGTGGGCACACGTCACCTTGGAAGGCGCTAACCCATCACTGAAATTTTGCGTCTCGGGGTTTCACAAAGGAGGAGCAAAAAGGTTCAACACTCCAACTCACGAAGTTGCGAGTTGCGAGGGGTTCTAGAGTTAGGCCCTAGCCGGAGGTCGCTTGTAGTGGTGCTAACAAGGAGGAGCCATACCTATATCGCATCTCAGGTATCAATGTTTGGAGAAAGAGGAGTCGAGGGTCTTCGACTCATGAACTCGTGAGATTGCGAGTCATGAAGGGTTCTTGCATTAAGGCACGATTGTGGTCACAAGGGGATGTGAGTCTCGCGCCTAATGTTAAGTTGCGTAGGGCGATTTTTCATGAAGGACCTATGGATGAGATTCATGAGGTTACAATAGGGATCCAAGAGAGCCACTTCGGCTCGAGAATAATTTAGAATGATCCTGTACAGATCTCAGCCCGAGGGTCGGGGGTCTGCACCACGAAGAAGATGAAGCGGAAGAATACCTTGCAAATGAAGAAGGTGAAGAAGATATTACTAGTGAAGAAGGTGAAGGATCAACATGAGGTTGATTTTCTTGGGGAGAAGTTCTTACAACCGAAGTAATTTCTTCATTCGGGATTACCTGAGTGGAAAACAACCATACCGGTAATCCAATTGTGAGAACTGGAAGGCTCGAAGTAGCGATGTAAGAAGGACCAATGTTTCCATAAGAAGGAAAAATAGAAGGCTCCCCCAGAGCAGGGGTTCCTTCATTGGTCATTCTGGGAACTGACGCCATGAAATAAAGATCCAACCTAGAGTATAATAGGAAAAATAAACAACACATGCTAAAAATATAGGAAGCAAGCAAACAAAAAAAACCTTCTCACAATGAATGCACTAGTTGGTGATGAAATAAAACGTTGCGAGAACAATGTAATAAGGGGTTGAGATAGAGCGGGTGGAAAAGTTACGTTGACGACCTTCTTAATAGACTTACACCCTGGTGCAAGTTCCCACACATAATCATGGGTATACCCTCCAAGGAGCCCGAGTGAGTTTGGCCAACATCGATTCCAGGTACTTTGAAGACTTTCCCCTCCACAGTCCTCTTGTAAAGACTCTAAAGAGATAAGCCACTAAGGTTACCAATTATGAAAATGATGCCTGGGGAAACAGTCGACAGTCCAATCCATGCACAAAGGCAGTGTATCTAAGTGCAAAATCAACTCGAGAAGGTCCCCACATGATTTTCTTCTCAAGTGACCCCCAATAATATGCACAATCTCTACACTAAGACTGACAAAGTAGGGTGAGTAACTCTGACAGTCCTAATGCGACCTCATGATTGACCCTTTTGTTAGAAGGGCTTCCCAAGACAAAATGTAGCAAGTGGATTTAACTCTCCCTATCACAAGATACTATGTTTGTTTGCATCTTTGGAAAGTTATCATTCACACCTATTCCAGAGCCCTACACTCTAAGATAATGTAGGTTTGCTACCATAAAATATAAAAATGTCTAATCAATTTTTATAAGCGCTTTATTTTAAGGCTTGTGTTTACTCAAGAGGGAAATTATGTGGACTAAATGATGTTTTGACCGACTCTAAACAATGCAAAGAAATGAAAATGAAAATATTTCACTTCGATGAATGCTATATTCCAAGAAGGAGAAAATGTTTATCATTCCCAGATGCACAATGTCCCAGAATTTTATTAAACTCATCAATATTAAGAACTTCAAGAAATGAGCCAAAGAGATTGTACACCAATACACGATTCTTGGCCCCCATGAGGGGGAGTTGTTTTTAAGAATTCAAGACCAAAAATGCCAAAAGCCATGCAATTTCACTACTTCAAACGCAAATATGCCCCCAATCTAATGCAAAGCAAGAAATTAATTAATTTATTTTTTGTTTCAAAGATAGATAAAAGCAATAGAAAATCTCTGTAAAAAAAATCAACCCAAATAAATTTTCTCTTTTATCACGAACTATTCAATAAAAGAAAAAGAAGTTCTTTCACCAAACAATTCTAAAGAAAAAACAATGCTTTCTAACTGAAAGATGCTCAAAGCAAGAGATCAAATCTTTCAAAAGAAAAAAAGCTAAAGAAAAGAAAAGATGTCTAAAAGCAACTTCAAATATTGTCAAGAAGACTGTAATCAGACCTAACAAATCACCCCAAACACTTATCACAGATTTGGGCTAGGAAAACCATCAAAAAGTAAAAAAATTCACAAAATCGTCGCAGGCTACCATACAACACAGTGCAATGATCCTAGATCGTCACTGGCTACCAGCCAACACAGTGTGACAATCCTAGATCGTTGTGAGATAGAGAACAGTGTAGTGCGAAGACGTTGCACTGTGTCAAAATGTAGGGTGTGTCGATCCTAGATTGTCGCACTGTTCCTCAAAGCAGGGTGCAACGATCAAAGGAAAAATAGAAAAAATAAAAAGTAAGAAATTTTTTCTAGTGAAGTTTAACTATCAAAGAGACAATCTAGATCTCCCATTGACTCAGAAAAAAGAACCTAGGTGATCAAAGAAAGAAAGAAAGACAAACTAGGAAAACAATTTGTTCCCCGGTATGGTCGCCAATTTTGTTATCGGACTAATCGGTAAGTGCGGACACAAATAGATCTCCCTAGTTTTACCCTGAAACTAGAACAAAACAAGACAGAATATAAAACTTTCCCCAAGTTTTAATTATCAAGCATACTAAATGTTAGCGCTCAAAATTTTCTCTTAAAATTTTTAAGCGCCTTCATCATTTCATGCTTGAGTTGTCAATTACCTAGGTATTTTGCTAATTGTCATAATCTTCAAATTCTTCATCAAGCCTGGACAATATTTCATTCATCACTTCTTACATGTAACCCCGTTGGTTTATGTATTCTAACCTGCATTTCAAAAAAACACAAGAAACTGTTATATATCCTAAAATCCTAGTTTTTGTGCCTCTTTATATTTTCAAATAAAACATATATATATATATATATATATATATATATATATATTTACCTTGAAAATTTTACTAAAAAGAGTGGTGTGTGCATGTGTTTTGATCCTAACCCGTATCACATACCAAAGTCCAAACTCCGAGTCACACAAGCCAACCAATAAACCTACAATATCACAAAAGCACCAAACCAATTGTCACCAAATCCAAGCGCAAGTGCCAAGCTATTTGTTTTCCACATGTCTCAACGAAATAACATAGGAGCATCATCGTATATGAAGACGACATTCTCAAAATTCCCAATGAATGTGGGATATTGGCCCCATTGGTATATAAAACTAAAACGCAGTGTGTATTCCAGCCATTGGGAGGCATCTAAAGGGTTTGATCTCTGATCTTGCAAATTTCAAGGAAAAGACAAATGTGTTATGGTTTCGAAAGAGATATCCACAGCCAAAATTCAAATACCCAATACTAGCAATTCTCCACATGTGTTGTTCAAGTAGCTCGTGTAATATATTTTCTCTTGTTAACAAAGATTGCATATAGTTCATCCAAAGCTAAGCTCAACAGTTATATTTGAAGATCAAATATGTCAAATCCTGGAGTATCGTTTGTATGCCAATTGATCTATGCATTTTTTGAGCTCAAACACAATAGGAATAAAAAGTTTGAAAGGTCGCAGTTGAAGCCTCCATTGCTTAAGGCAAGGAGGTTGCTACTCGATCCAACAATATATGAAGAGTTCACTCGTTTAAAAGAATGTTGGAGAGAGGAATCGATTATAATCCAAATGAAAGATGTTTTCTTGATCTGTAGCAATGCAATGAATTACAATACAGTGGGTACCATCCACTACAGAAAGTCTCGTGCTATACATGACTCATGCAACAAACCAGTGAAATTTCAAATGCTTAAATAACGCAGATTGTTCATGCCAAGGGTTTTGAAATAGAGCACAAGTTGTTAATTCGGTGGATGCATTGTCCATAAATTTATACAGGGTTTGTATTAAGGAAACACTATATTAAGGGTTTGTATCAAGGTTTCAAGTATCTCAGTTCAAATTGTTTTCTATAGTTGTTTGCATGATTTGTCGACTGTTTTACACCTATTGCGCTATAGACCAAGGATTTCCCAATGCGGAAGAAAACAAGTTCTAATTGAATTCTATTTTTGGTTGAGGATGAATAAGTACAAGGACCTAGCTTTCATTCAAGCTTCTAGAAAGTGTATTCACCCTCCAGTACACAGATAAAGTTGTCAAAGGCCATAGATCATTATAGAGTTTGACTCCATAAATATAGGATCTCAATCCTATAATTTTGTGAGATTAGATCATAGATTACTTTTAACTAGTCGATCCCTTTTCAAAGGGTCTTAGTTATCAATTGTAAAGGATATAAACCCAATTTTCTCAATAGTGAAAACGGGTAGAGATTGAAGACTCTATTATACTCCTTATTGTAAGACATTTTGGAAATATATTGAAATATAATCTTCTTTCACTATATATTGTTCAGACTTCCATCTTATGTCTTTTCTATGCCTGTGAGTGAATTTTATATGAATTTATCTATGTTTATCTAATGACAGATAACTATTATCTTGTCTCTTCATTGATAGACTAGACTCACAAGTATGTTTCCTTGTTATAGCTGGCCATTCATATATGTTCTACATGTGTGTGTTTCTACTAGTATGATAAGCGTTCTTCATATATTCACATCTTGATAAAACTTTATTTACAAGTATAGTTGAAATCCTTTTATGATTGAGTGTATCCATGTGTGTTTTGAGTGAATGAGAGAATATCAAGTCATCCAACTTGATCCAAATTTTTACATCATCCAAACAAATAGTTTAAGTTACCAAGCGCATTCTCGTTATAGTCAGGGAAAGACTCTTGGAGTGATAAAAAAATGGCATCGTTGTCGGGGAACGGAAGTGATCTAGTTTCCTTGTGAGAATGACACAAATCCTACTTTTGATGGTAGATAAAGGGAGGACATAGAAATTGACTGTAACAATATTCCTTGCAAATCCACAATTAAAGACTCCACTGGGGAGGATCTAGTTGACAAAAATATTAAAGGGAATAAGTCAAAATCCAGGTATCAGTTTATAAGCCTTCTTCATGAAAGATTGTTGTTCTTTATCAACTCATTCTTGATTTTCCCTTCACGTATTATGTTAAAAACCAAATATAAATATAGCATAGAAAAACTTTAGAAAAAGTACTCAACGCCTTGAAAAAGAGATAATTTCAGATAATAAGCCTCTTCAAGGGGGAAACCTCCTTTTACCCCACTTAAATGTTCAAGTACAACAGGATTCAAAATGAAAATGTCTCCTTGGTATATATAGGAGACTAGGAGGTATAATTACAACTAAAGGCCTAAAGCCGACATAAATAAAATAACATTACTAATATAATATGCCCCAATTAAGGGGTAACGAGCCAATATTAGGGCTTAACATGCCCCTCCCCTTGAGACAAGTGTTGTCCACAATGCTTGAGTAACTCTGGATGCTTCCATATAAAAGACTCATCTTCCCAAGTGGAATCTTCAACCGGTAGTTTCCTCCATTTAATGAGATACTCTGAAATGGATTTATTCCTCAGATGGTGAATTCTTGTGTCAGTGATGGCTTCAGGCTCCAATATGATTTTTCCTTCCTTGTCAAGTTCTGGCAATATAGTTTTAACTGGGATCTTGTCACCTATAACCTTCTTTAAGCATGAAACATGGAAAACTAGGTGTACTCATGAAGATGCAGGCAGCTCCAATTTGTATGGTATAGTACCAATCTTTTGCAAAACCTTATAAGGTCCATAGTACTTTGGTGATAATTTATTATTTTTCTTGGCTTGCTTGAGGGACATCTATTTGTATGGTTGTAGTCTTAAAAATACCCAATCCCCTACTTCAAAACCTTTTTCAATACGATGTTGATCTTCTTGTTGTTTCATGCGATTCTGTGCCATGGTCAGGTTGTCCTTTAAGATTTGGAGAACTTGTTCTTGATTCTCGATGTGATCTTCCACTGCTTGAACCTTAGATTTTTCATTTAGAGAAGAAGTGATGGAAGGAGGGTGGTATCCATAAAGTGCCATAAATAGTGTCATTTTTGTTGCAGTATGAAAGGAAGTGTTATACCACCATTCTTCCAAGGGTAACCATTTGAACCATCGTGTTTGTTTAATAGAGACAAAGCAATGAAGGTAGCCTTCCACACATTTGTTCACTATCTCAGTTTGTCCATAAGATTGAGGATGATAGGATGAGCTATGAGCCAATTGAGTACCCAAACAAGAAAATAATTCTATCCAAAAATGTCCAATGAAGATGGGATCTCTGTCACTTACAATAATCTTTGGACTGCCATGTAGCTTTTGAACTGTCTCCATGAATACGGTGGCAACTGTACTAGATTTGAAGGGATGAGAGAGTGCACAAAAGTGTGCGTACTTGGTCAGTCTATCAACAATCACCATGATGACACTCTTTCCTTCAGACTTTGG